>APFE031032317.1:0-40425 GCA_000404065.3 Pinus taeda | reverse complement strand
GATAGTAAGAGTCTTGAAGCATAGGGAGGTTATGCTGCCGGAATCCTAAGAGAGAGAAGGTCTATTGCAAGGCATACATAGCTGCTCGCCCAGCCAGAGAATAGTTTCAACGTCAGAACCTTGGTTGTATCTTTCTCTGCCTATTATTCATTAATAAACGACTGCTATTATGGTTCCAATCTCATTGCCTATTATGATGTTTGATTTATTTCCTTTCTGACTGAAATATAGTTGTACTTTGGTGGATTTTATGCTTGTAGTTGTCTCGGTCTTTGCATGTGCAGGTGTCCATTTGCGAGGATCGCTAGGATTGTGACCTGCTGAAGCAAGGGAGCCGGAGGGTCAACTCTACATCGACATTTGCGTTGGATTCCAGGTTGGTCTTCGTAATCCACCTTTCAGTATACAACTAGGAACTTGCGTAGCAGCGTGAATTGATTGTTGCTAGACCCATTTTGGGCTAGTGGGATTGCCTCTGTCCGCAGAGGGGATTTACCTGTTCAACAACCCCCAATCGCCATTGGATCTGTCTGCCTGTGATCCAACAGCTCACGATTGTTTGCCTTTCTTCCGCCTGATTCTTCCCACCGATAGATCTTCGCTGTCCATTTGAGATCCAATGGCCCTCAATTGTTTTCCACCTCACCTTCCTGATAGCCCCTGTCGTGTTGTCTTCGCCGTTGATCTAGGAAATCTGACAGTCAACCTCATTCCTCCGTTCATTGTGTTCACCCACCATGCAGTAAACACACTGTTCATGCCGTGCACCTGAAGGACAACAACGATCAACTACCGGTACCTTATGCAATTAATCCACAACAATTGCATTCAAGAAGCAGAATGGCCGAGAACAAGAAGGACAACAAAATATCAGAGAAGATCAAGTTCATTCATTGAAGCAGCAGATCGTAGCAGAGGCCCATTTTAGATAGTTAATATGGTTGGTGGTCAATTATGACTCCTCCACACATAGAATAGCAGAGAATTTTTTTAATCAAACTCTATATATATCCAAAAACATAATGTGATGAGGGTTGATGGTTTTGGTTTTGATGTAAGGTTCAACTTCTAGAGACTGTAACTACTGTGATACTTGCAGCGTCTAGTCTTCATTTTCAGCTAATACAAGCTTCTTTTGCTGTTAATTGCTCACTTTCCACTTCTTCTTTGTTCTAGGCTGTGCCTGTTATGAATTTATTCATGTGCTCTTGATATTTAGCATTAGAGGGGCTGTCATCCCACCTTTGTGTTAGAGTCTTGTATGTATTATTGAATGTGTTATGAAGGTTTCTTTTTACTTAGTGCCAGAGAGCTGTCATCCTGTCTATGTATTAAGAAATAGATTTGTAGACCTCTTTATTAGTTGCAGACGGCCATCACATGGTCTTGTGTATCTGCTGGTGTGATCAATATTCTCCATGTTCACCTATTCCTTAAATTGTGAGTAATTGGTGGTCTAAAGCCTTGTAGTCTGGGGGTGTTCACCCATGTCTAGAGTTAAGCATAGTAGAAGTGGTTATCTGGCTTGAATATGCATCATTCCTTCCATTCATCCATTTCCAACATTTGTTGAGTTTGTAATGTTCCCGAGCATCTTTGAGATACAACCTAGGAGAGTTTCTTGGGGTGATAACACTACCATCACCTCCATTCTTTTGGCCGATCATATGCTTCCGCTTGATTGTTTACCCTTTTGAGGAACAACTACGATAAGGGATTCTGTTAGCCACCCTCTTCACACTACCACATTTTGAAAAGTTCCAAACTTACCTGGAACCAGTTGCTACTCGAAAACATCACTCCTTCGTCAAAAACGAGTCTCTTTTAAGCTCTTTTTAGACTCGATAAATATGAAAATATTGACGAGCTACTGGTCTTTCCAGCTCATTAAAGTAAGGGGAAGTGCCATCCCTCCTCTACATTTTAATTTTTGGACTTGAGGGATTATCCCACAAAAAGATCGAGCGCTTGTTTTTTCGGCTCGCTAAAGCGATCGAAAAATCATCCCTTACGTATTATTTTATATTTTTTCAGACTTAAGGGATTATGTTACGAAAAAGGATCACTCAAGTTTCCTTTTCGTACCTTTTGAAACTCTCTAAACATGAAAAGGACCGAGTTATCTTTGTCATTAAACTTGTTAAAACAATAGTGAAAAACTTTTCCACCCAGAGAAGAACGAGTTTCACTGTCGCTAGGCTCGCTAAAACATAGCGACAAGTTTGCTCAAAGGGAAAATTATAGAACAAGCATATGTCATCCTCCTCAAGCTTGAAAAAAATAAATAGGTACTGGTTAGCAATGACTCGGGAAAAGGGGAAGAAAACTTGAAGAATTTTATTGGTAGCAGGTCGCCCTTGAACATGACACTTTCACTCCATCACCATGACTGAGTCGGGTTGGGTTATTCCGTTCACCGGTCATATCACCATTGGTCCTCCACACCATCCATATTTTGGAGTTAACGCTACCAATCCATCTCAGTGTCGCTGACATGTTGAAGAGAAGTCATTCAGAGAATTCACCACCCAGTTAATGCCTCATCCACTGCAATATCTTCACTCTCCATTTTTCATGAACGCCATTCCTAAACCTTGTATCATCAGATCGTTTTCACCTCTAGAAAATCATTTGCTTTGTTTTGTGTCATAGATGTTGGATACATTAAGGCCCTCCTACGATAGGTCACTTCTTGTCGACATCAGCTCATTATCCAAGAAGTTGACTTAGAAACAACCCTTTTAGTACTTTGAAGCTTGTATGCCTCAATGGCAAGTTTCTCACTTCCACCAACAGGTTTACATCAATGGCCTTCAACTGAAGTATTTTGCGTGGTGTTCAACATCGACCCACATATTCACACCACGTGAATTGTACTGTAGTACCTTGAGGGTCATTATCATTATCGGTGATTCCTCTCACACCTGTTAATAACTTACATCATTGGCTAGTAATCAGGCGATGTCTTTCCATGTTCGACTTCAAAACATCTTTTCACATGGATCGACTTGTACATCGAGCGAAGATTGAACAAGTTTGAAGACCCCGGATCTAGTTTCATCCATCCGGGCTACGATATATTCAGGAAAATAAATACATCAAATGTACACAGAAGCTGCATAGATGGTCATCTAAGCCAAGGATGATGACCCTCCATATGAAGAACCATTAGTCTGCAACTGCAGACGATTATCTATTCTATGTACATGAAAATGAATTTATAAAGTTGAGCATGGGAATGCCCGCCTCAGCTAGATCATGAAAATAATATGACAACGATTTATTGTATTGTATCTTATACAGGTAACCTTCTAGTTCAAATTCCTCGGATCCTCATGATAAAGCATTTCACCTGACATCAAAAGATTTACGACGTCATGCTTTAGGGGGCAACTGTTATAGACATATTTGGGCACTTCAACCCCAATCACATATGTTGATAAACCAAGGGCTCTTTGACCCCTAATAGTGTTGTTTCATACCCTAAAGGATCATGGTCAACTGATTATATCATTTCCCAGAAGTCCCACCTGAAAAACCACTCAGAACTGGCCAAAACTAGACCATACTCACTGCTCCATGGTCAAGGTGCGATGCATACTGGCTGTTACACTAGTCAAGTGCGATGCATACTGAAGAGGCCTTCTGTAGGGTGCGATGAGCGAGAATGGAAAAATGGTTGAGACAGTTTGCTAAGTGGATGCTCATGGAATCTTCTAGTGGAAAAAACCCAAGAGATAAGGATTATTCCCATCATAAGAGCAACCATATCCCCTCTCTCATGCCTATATAATTCCCTGCTATTCCAACCTCTGCTAGCTTTGGGATGCAACTTGGATTTAGTTTGAATTTAGTTCTTAGTTTATGCTTTATTAAGAGGTTATTCAAGGGAGAATAGCTTGTAGAATGTTTGGGTGTGAACAAGGAGAAAGAGACCTTAAACTCCCATGATTGAGGTGTTTGAGGAGATGTTAGAGTGATTCTTGGGATCCATACCCATCGAAGGAAACCTGCAATGCTAAGGTGAAGGTTGCACTTTCCTTTTTGTCATATTAATACAACTGATATTTTGTTTCCTATATCAATTGCAATACTGTATTTGGTAGCTTAAGACTCCTTAGCCTCTTAAGTAGGTTGAATATATTGTATGATATTATGTGTGCTTTGGTTTCTTGTCTATTTATTTTAGGTGCTTGATTGACATTAAGGAGTTGATCGTTGGAGCAAAGACATAAGGACTTCATCAAACAAGGATAGGCGATACAAGAGGTAGGATCTTATACATTCTCAATCTAAGGGAACTTATGTCAGATTGTCTTGTTTGTGGCTAGAACCTCTCCGCTAGGCCAGAGGGATTGTCTCTATTTGTAGAGAGAATCTTCCTACTCCACAAATTGGAGACTCCGCTGGGGGACCATCCCTCTCTTTGGATTATTCTTCATCTCATGGTTTGTGACGAATTTTGTCATACCACCATTTCTCCTTTGTTTTCTGAATTTTGCACCATTTGCAGTCTTTGATTTTGAATTTAGAGTGGCTAGCCTGTGTGCAGTTTGAGAATTTTTTTATTATTTTTCTTTGAATCCCTCGACCAGTGCTATTATTTTGTTGACAGTCCCACTGACCAGCACTAGTTTTTCTTAAACAATCATGCCATAGCCCTTTATGGTGCTTTCTGCCCGTTAAACAGTTGCGTTGATTCCTGTAGGTTGAAGTCAAGCTTTCTTTAAACCATATGCTAGTGTGTTTTGCCCTCCTAGACTGTTTCTTGGCCTGTCTCCATCTATTCTCCCTGTGAACTAAGATGACTAAGATGCTTTGCCTGTTAGGTTTGATTGATTGATTGGATTGAAGTTTCATTGCTTGATTTTTTGAGTTTTTGGATGGTTCCTATGACCCTAGGACATCTAGGTCAATTTTCGTTCATTTGTTAATTCACTCATTGTTTCAAGTTCATGATTTGTTGCCTCATTTAATCCATCTTTCAGTCGCAACATCTTCATTGCTACATTTTCAATTGAATGAGTGAAAGAGTCTCATTTGTTCTCTTATTTCGAGTGTCTCTTTTCTCTTTCTGAGCATAGATTACTGATCTGATAATCACCCTATGAGTGACCTCAGTTAAAGATTTAATAAATGAAGGTATTAAGGACCTGTGTGTTGGTGTGTGTCTATGTTATTTAAGCAATGGATCAATCAGATTGCAAATACATAGACACTTGAAATGGAAAACAACAGAGAAATACAGTAAGAAAATACAAGAACACAAGAAATTAATAAGGAGTTCACCCTATTCTCCAGGGCTATGTATTCGGTCCAGATTTCAGTGGTGGCCTTATTTTATTGTGGCTTGAAGCAGAGAATTACAATGAAGGAGCTCAATGTGAGTCTCCTGAAACGGAATTTGCTTGGCAGGGTGGTTCTTGGATGCCCAAGCCACTAGAGTACACAGACTCTTTTCCTTACCAACTCTTTGTGACCTTCTGATCTACAATGGAGAGAGCCTAATGAGGTGCTCAGTCCGGACGAATCCTTTCTGGGATGGCTTGAATCCCTCAAGCTCTTTGGTGCTCGATGTTGCCTTCAGTTAGCTTGGCCCTCTGTCTTCCGTTCTGCTGTTGCTTCACTATCTTTCCTCTCTCTATTCTTCCGTTCTGTGTTCCGTCCTCCTCTCCGGGTTCTGGTCATTCTTTTTTCCTCTCTCTACGCGTGTTTTCTGTTCTTTGTTCATGACTTAAGACCATTCGTACCCATGGATCTTCGATTCCTCTTCCACTTCTCGTCAGATCACCTGTTACAACTTCGCTTGGAGTTCCCTGTTTAGCGTCATCATCGGGCTCACAGGGAGTGGCCACATGTCCTCCTGCAGTTGTGCCAATTCACTTTTTTGGTTTGGTTTTTTTCGTTACGTTGTGGAATGAGTCTTCTGCCACCTTGGCAGTCAAATCAGACATCAAATATTTACAAACTGCGACTTAAATCCCCGTCAATTTCGTTTTCTCCATCGGGCATGATCTCAGCTGTTAGATCTAGAGCCCCCAGATCTGATGTCATTCGCTCATCCCACACGGTTGACTAGCTCAACTGTCAACGCGTGATCAGTTGCAGTTTTCTCTCTCATTTGCTTGCCACACATCGACCGCTGGGTAGGATCGCTCCATTTTTGCCAATTTCGCATACCATTTGAGGGTACCCCTGATCAATACTGCCGGTTTTTAGAGTGGGTCCCACCTTTAGTGCTTTAGCCTCTTTCCTACGATTTTCCTCGCTCTCATGCGATTGAGCGCTCAGGGCTTCTCCAATTTGGGGTTTTTCGCCTGGCGATGCATGATTCGCACATCAAAAACCTCCTCTGTTTCCCGATTTGGGCCTCCCAAGGGCTAAATTCGCCTCCCCACACAGTCTCTATGGGCCTCGATCAACATGCTTTGACCGAGGTCCTTGTTGTTCCATGCTAGCTGCCATTGCCACTGGTTTAGAGGTGTTTTTGATTGCTGTTGTAAATTCTTTGAAGTTTGTCCTAACATGGTACATCCATGGTTTTGTTTATCTCTCTTTATGGATCCAATTCGGATTACGACCTTCCAACTGAAAAGCTTTTGGACCACTAAAAGTTGGTTTTCTATCAAGCATCGACTAAGTGAGGGTACTGCTATCTCACTTGTCCAATCTCAATCCACTTTGCATTTCTTGGCTTTGAACCTTTGAGTCCAATCCTGAGGTACTCAACATCCCCTTTGTGCATCATCCTTACTTTCCTGTCCAAGGCTGTGGCTTCCTGCAAGTCATTAAGATATTCAGGTCACAGGTCATCAATAGAAGGAAATTGACTTTGCTCTTCAGGATCCTCAATCATTCAAGGTTCAAACAATCTCAAGCAATCTTCATTTGCGACTAAGTATATGTGCATGTAAGTTGGTAGATCAATGCGAAAATCATTTTCGCCAATCTTCTCAAGTGTTCTAAAAGGTCCATACCTGATAGGCTTTAACTTTTTACCTTCACCTTGCATCCTGTCCTTGCTGATATACACCCAGACCTGGTCTCCAAATTGAAAACTATGCTCCATCTGATGCTTGTCATGCCTTGCCTTGTATTTGGCTTGGCTCTTTTCCAGCTATTCCTGTATTGCTTGGTGGATCTCCTGGATTTGTTCAATGAACCTAGTTGCCTTATCCACATCACTGTGTCCATCAACTATGGTGTCTTTACCAAAGACAAAATCCAAAGGAGACCTTGGTATGAAACGAAAACAGGTCTCAAAAGGAGATCTCTGTGTAGAAGAGTGTTTTTCTCTATTATAAGCATGCTACACATAATACAAATGTTCATCCCAAAGCTTAGGATGTTTGCTGCAGTATCCTCTGAGTAACTGCATCACTGTCCTGTTAACTACTTCTATCTGGCCATCGGTTTGTGTATGAAAAAACCCAAGACAATCCTTTAGTTGATCTATGTGTGGCTGACCTTACCTCTCTTTGAGTTAAGAATGTGGAATTCAGCCCAAAAAGAACCTTGAAGATGAACTCATCCCTATCCACCTCTCAGGAGAAAGAACTGTGTAGCTTATTAAGAAACCATTTGGATGCTTTTGCTTGGAGCTATAAGGAGATGAAGGGAGTGCACCCTTCAGTCTATACTCATCACTTTTACATTAAGGAAGGTTGCAAACCAATTAGGTACCCTCAAAGGAGGATGAATCCAGCCCTTAAGGACATTGTCAAAGAAGAAATGCAAAACTTACTGTATGCAGGATTCATCTACCTCATCTCTGACAGCAAATGGGTCTCTCCTTTGGTGCTAGTGCTAAAGAAAAATGGGAAGTGGAGAATCTGTGTCGATTATCAAGAACTAAACAAGGCCACCAAGAAGGACCATTTTCCTTTGCCCTTCATAGATGAAGTGTTAGATGGCTTGGCAGGGAAGAAGTTTTTCTCCTTCCTAGATGGGTTTAGCGGGTACAGCCAGATCCAAATCAGCCTGGAAGACCAAGATAAGACCACTTTCACTTGTACTTGGGGCACCTTTGCATATCGGGTCCTTCCTTTTAGATTGTGCAATGCTCCCGCCACTTTCCAGAGAGCAGTATTGAGTATATTCGCTGAACTGGTTCATGATGCAGTGGAAATCTATATGGATGACTTTACCCCTTATGGTTCTAACTTCCAGGAAGCTTTGTCTAACCCGGGAAAAGTTTTGGACAAGTGTATTTTAATGAACCTATCCCTCAGTCCTAAAAAATGTGAATTCCTGATGATTGAAGGGACCATGCTAGTTCATACAATCTCTCAGCAAGGATTACAGGTGGACTCCAACAAAATTGCCATCATCCAAAGGGTCCCACCTCCTCAAAAGGTAAGAGATGTTCGAAGTTTCCTAGGTTTAGTAGGGTATTATAAAAGATTCATTAAGGATTTCAATAAGCTAGCCTCTCCATTGCTTGGTCTTTTAGGAAAAGATGCTGAGTTCATATGGACTGACAACTATCAAGAGGCTCTAGACACCTTGAAAAGTAAACTGGTGACTGCCCCAATTTTGAGAGGTCCAAATTGGGCCCTATCTTTCCACATTCATACAGATGCCTCGAACAAAGTGATAGGAGAAACCTTAGGGCAAGTTTATGAGAGGCTACTTTATGCCATATATTTTGTAAGTAAAAACGTGTCGAAGGCAACATTAAACTACACTGTAACCGAAAAGGAGGTCCTAGTTGTAGTCAATTCCCTAAATAATTTTAGACCCTACATCACCGGATATCAAACATTTGTACACACTGATCATGCTGCAATTAGGTATTTAATGAACAAACCAGATGTAAATTCTCGTATTATTAGATGGTTGCTTTTATTGCAGCAAATTGATTCAATCATTGTTGATAAGCTGGGTAAGGAAAATGTTGTTGCTGATTTTTTGTCTAGAATAGATCGGCCTATAGGTGAAGAAGGAATGGTGGATGATCAAATGCCAGATGAAAACCTATTTTCTATCTCCATACTCTCTCCATGGTTTGTTGATATAGCAAATTACTTGGTTTCCGCACAGTTCCCGCCACACCTATCCTCAAAAGAGAACAGCAAGATCGTGAGGAAAGTGCCCCTTTCACTTGGATTGGGGGCAATCTCTTCAAACTTGGCCCAGATCAGGTTTTGAGGAGATGTGTCAGGGAGGAGGAATTTTTTTACATTCTCCTAACCTGTCATGATGGGCCTTGTGGGGGCCATTTTGCAGTAAAGAGGATTGCCTTCAAAATCCTGCAAGCAGGTTACTATTGGTCTACTCTTCATCAAGATGTAAGGAGATATATCGGCCAATGTGACCGATGTCAAAAGATGGGGAAACCTACTCCAAGGGATGAGATGCCCTTGCAACCTCAAGTGACTTTCGAGCCATTTGAGAAGTGGGGCATGGAATTTGTGGGTCCTGTCAACCCTCCTTCAAAGCAGAAATCTTACATCATCGTGTGCACTAATTATCTGACAAAATGGGTAGAAACAAAGGTGATCAAAGTAGCAACAAAAGAAAAACTAGTTGAGTTTTTGAGAGAGAATATATTCTACAAGTTTGGATATCCAAGAGAATTAGTCACAGATCAAGGGAGTCAGTTTCCCTCCAATCTGATTGAAGACCTGCTCACACATCACAAAATTAAGTGCAAAACTTCCACCCCTTATCATCCGCAAGCAAATGGACAGGTGGAAATCACTAACAGAGCTTTGGAAGGGATTTTAACCAAGGTAGTGAGCAGTAGCAAAAAAGATTGGGTAGATCGATTAGTTGAGGCCACCTGGGCCTATAACACCACCTAGAATACCACCACAGGGTTCACACCCTATGAGCTGGTCTATGGGAAGAAGGCTTTGCTGTCAATATAATTTGAATATAACACACTAAGGATGGCAGCTCAGCTGGACCTAGATCTCAGTGATGCACAAAAGGAAAGGTTACTTTAGCTAAATGGATTGGATGAGCAAAGTTTGCAGGCCCTTCTCCACTCAGAGGTAGTCCAGCTTCAAAGGAAAATATGGCATGACAGACACCTCAAAGAGAAACAATTCCAGGAAGGAGATTGGGTGCTGCTGTATGATTCCAGGTATACATATTTCAAGGGCAACCTGAGGACAAGATGGTTGGGACCGTACACAGTAGAAATGTGCAATGACAATGGTTCAGTTCTAATCAGGACCATCGATGAAGAAGCCATCCCCATGCTTGTCAATGGGCATAGGTTGAAAATCTACAGGAAGCTCCTCTCCAAGAAATAATTCATTGAGAATTTGAGTAAAACGGTGTTTGTAGTGGAGCAAGTCTCTGCCTCCACTCCACCCACACCCTAGAAAAAAAAATATGAGAATAAAAGATCCCTGGGTGAAAACCTCCCCTTCGAGGCGCCCAAGGTAGGAAGTGAGGGTGAAAACCTCCTGGAGGTGCCCCAAATATCTCTTAAACAAAAAAAAGGAAAAAAGTGAGAAAAGAAAAAAGAAAAAATAGGAACAGAAAAATTAACTTCTTTTGATTGCATTGCAGGTTGCAGGAGGGCCACAGAAGAAAAAGGGACATGACCGAGCCAAATACACCTTTGATAGACCATTTATCCATCGCTATTGTCTTTTCCTAGTCCCTGGTCTCACCTGTTCTGGAAATTATGCATCCTACAGGTGGCTCTGTGCATTCTACAGGAGGCTTCTGTAGAAACCACAAAAAGCTCGAAATCAAGTCAAGAAAGGGATCAACGGGCTAGAAACTTGTCCAAAAGACCTGTGGACCCCCCTACCATCATTCATCCTCCTAACTCCCCATTCCATACCTGTACCACTGCATTTCCACTCGCTTCTTTCTTCCCTACACAGAAAACACAAAAATCCTGTTTCTTTTGTTTAAAAAAATATGAAGAATAAACAAGCAACACCCTTAACTTAACTCTTACCTAGTGCATACCAACTGCTTTTCCTTGACTGATAAAACATTCCTTATCTATATTTCGAGTCCCTGCTCAAGCCTCAGCCAAAAGTTTTAGAGGGGGAAGCAGTTACAGGAAATCCTGCAGGATTCCTGTAGCAGCTAATCCCCTTAAAAATCGAGCTCCAGAGGCAGGGTCAGTGCAACCACAGATGTATAAAATGTGCAAGGAGCCGAACCTGATTGAAGATCACTAGTACAAGGTAGCCAAGCCACCAATTCAGAAGCCATGGGCACCAAAAGCAGTGATTCATGAATAGAATGCCAAAGTCTAAGCATGCAACAACATGGTAGCAACTAACAGGTAAGTGACTAAACTCGTTCCTTTATTGCATGAGTATAATTTAAAAACTGCATGGACAAGTGAGATGGATGAAATTAAATGAGATCGGTGGCTAGCTAACTGGCCACCCTTGTCCAGTTCAAACAACACCTTCGTCCAATTCAAACAGCACACCTTGCCCAATTCAAACAACGCCTCGTCTAGTTCAAACAATGCTCAGTGGGTGAAATCAGCAAGTGTTATCAGTCCACTCGAGAAAATCTCAAAACAGGTAGTGGTGGCATCAACAAGAATGATTTAAATAATTACGGCAGGTAGCATAAAGGTTTCATCATGACACTGAAGTAGGGACCAACAGTCTGGACGAGGATAATGTACCCTTCCTGCCACCTCACCTCATTACCGCAAAACACTCTCGTAAGCTTAAGTACACTACAGTCGACCGCCTCCACCACCTTTGTTTTCATTTGTATCGATGAGCTCTGAGCTGTAGCAACCTACCTACCACCTACAGAGCATCGAAACAATCACTCTCTATCAATTTCAGAACCCTTCCACTTATCAGGCTCTACAAGAGCATTATCGGACTCTACAGGAGCGGAAACACAGTCCTACAGGAGCCTTTCTACAGGAGGACTAGTAAGCAACATCACAGAGGAAAATTCAGGATTTTAGGACAATGTCAAGCTAAAAAAGGTAGGCTCAGTAAAACCCACTATGAATTTCCATATATATACAAAAGGTGGTGGGATTTGAGGCGGAGTATTAAGTTGAAAAGAAGAGAAAAGTGAGAACAGAGTCTGCCTATGTTTTAAAAAAATATATATACAGTTCTCCATTTACTCTTTGCACTAAAATACTCTCTCTCTCCCCCGTGGTATTCTACTCTATAAAAAGATGATGCAACTCTAGAGAATTAAGCCTGTAAAAAAGTGAACTTGCATTGGGTGGACTGTTTATTTTGTGAAAGGGAAAAAAACACTGTCCTGTATACTCTATGTTTTTTAAGATATTGTTTTCCTCAAACCGACTGAGAAGTAAATTAAGTTTAAGAACAAAGTTTGAAGGGAAGGAAAGCTGCAATTGGTTTTTGTTAACACTGAAGAACACGAAAAACTCTCTCTCTGCGTCCAGAAAGAAAACCTCAGCTGTTCCTCTGTTTCCGAGTTTGAAATTTGCTACCTTCCTCCTCACCTGAGATATTCCAGCAATCTTTGAACATCATGACAGGGGGTTTTATGAGGAAGGAGCCTATGAATTCAACTAAGCTGCATGAACATCCAAAAGTGGTAGCCCTCTTTACCAGGGCAAATTGGACTCCTTTCTTTGAAAAATTTCATGGGTATGATGAGGAAGTCACAGAGAAATTTTTATTGTCTTTAAAACCTCACTCAAAAACCCATGCCACTATTAGTTTCATGGGTCCAACGATAGAAATCACACCGGAATTCATCAGTAGGGTCACCGGTCTCCAACTTGGGCTACCCTGGAGCAAAGAAGAAAAACCACTGGGTCAAGTGGCCAAAAATTCCTTTTTCCAACCTAATGAAAATCCCGTGGAGGATAAGGGCATCAAGAGGACAAGTATACATTATCCATGGGGTGAGGTCAGTTATCAGATCATGAAATATATCTCCTGTGAAGGCAGATACATCATAGTTTATGGGTATCATTTCAAACTGTTACATGAACTAAGATATGGCATGAACCTTCCAACATCCAGAAAACTCAGTGTTCCATATTTTCTCCTCCAATCCTGAATAGAATCTAGCACCAAATTGAAGGCAGGAGTTCCAGACCAGTTGGCTCACCATGGGCTAATTAAATTGCTGGTGGAGGATGCCCTACACACTTACACAATCCCCATAGCCTAGGAGATTTGTAGGAAGATGACTAAAGAGGATGATATAAAAACTCTCATTGATGACCTTAGTCCATCTGGAAGTGAAGAGGAGGAACAAAAAGAGGAAGCTGAGAAGGAAATCCATGAAGAAGAAAAGAACACTCAACTGGAAGAAGAGGAACCCCACACAGAAGAAGAAGGAAACTAGATAGGAGAGGAGAAACATGACACCACCACAGATGAGCCTAAAGCAGAGAAGAAGAAAGAATCAAAAGCAGAAAAGGGTAAAACCACTGCAGAGAAAAAGAAGAGACCAAGAATTGAAAGGAAGAAGCTTAAGACAGTGCAGAAAAAGGTTGCCAAAAGAAAGGCAAAAACTAAGTAAATAGAGGAGAAAACAAAATCAGAGACAATAGAAACAAAACCAATAAAAACAAGAAAAACAATAGATGAAGAAGAGGAAGCACAATAAGAAGAAGTGTCCCCTGAGACATTAGCAAGAGAGGCAGCAATTGTTCTTGCTGCACTTAGTACTCCAGCTAAGCCCAAAGGAAAAAGGAAGAGACAACCATCTATTTACTTCAAGGCTCGAAAGAGCACTAGAATAAAGATGGGGAAGCCTCAGCCACCTTCAAAGGAGCCCATCATCATTGAGGATGTCCTTACTACAATAAAGGAGGAATCTCCATCCAAAACTCCCATCACTTATGAAAGAGGGAGTCCTAAGACCTCTACTTGGAAAGAAAGGATCAAACTAATGGACTTTAAAACAATCCTACAGGAGGCACAAACCTCTTTATAAGAGACATTGGCAAAGTTCCAAGAGACTGAAAAACTTGAAAAGAAGGCAGAAGAGCAGACCAAGGAGGAAGACAAGGCAAAAGAGATACCAGAGCCTGGACCTCAGCCTAACTTAGGCTCCTACTACGACCTTTTGGAAGGGGGAAAAATCATCCCATAAATGTTTGCAGTCCCTCTTTTCTTTGAGTTGGAAAAGGAAAGAGTAAGGACCCATACATGGATGAAGATTGCAAAATCAAAAGGGGTGGAAGATATTGGGCACATGGAAAACAAATTGAGGG
Organism: Pinus taeda; assembly: GCA_000404065.3. Classification (NCBI taxonomy): domain Eukaryota; kingdom Viridiplantae; phylum Streptophyta; class Pinopsida; order Pinales; family Pinaceae; genus Pinus; species Pinus taeda. Next base: position 26,261 of record APFE031032317.1, on the reverse strand, counting down.
AAATGGGCAAAGAATTGAGCATGGTCAGGCATACAGAAAGCATCAGAAGAGCTCAATTAGAGATAGAAAATGAAATGTTAAAGAAGTAGCTACAAGAAAGGGAACCTCAAGGAGAAAATGAGCTGTCAATCTTAAAAAGACAACAATAGGAAGAGGAACCCTAGGTAGAAAATGAGACATTAATAAGACAACAACAGGAAAGGGAATCCCAGGCAGGAAATGAAGTGTTGATCTTGAGAAGGCAGCTACAGGAAAAGGATCCCCAATTAGCCTACATGGCCAGCTAAGCTATGGAGGCATTATAGTGCAGGCAGCCAACCAAATCATATGCAGTGTACCTCAAGGATCAGTGGCTCCAATTTCAAATCAAGACACTAGCCCAGAGGGGCACAATACCTTTTCAGGATTATGGCTAATTCATGCATCTATGTGATCACAGTTCAGCTGAGAACAAAGCGAAGCTAGTAGAATTTTACTTGTACAACCTGGCCCTTACTAATATGAACCTATGGGATCCCAATGCTGTGTTGGGAGACTTGCAGCTGATGGCCATGGCATCTTGGTTGAGCCATGAAGAGAAAAGGGCAACAGAAATCAAGAAAATGATGGAAAAAGAGATGAATGAACACCTAATGGTTAGAGCAGAACCAACAGACCCCATGGCTCTCATCTATGCCCACCAACACCTTGCATCTAATCCTCAAGTTGTCCCAGACTATGTTGATAAGCAGGCCCATGCTATTGCACATTTCGATGACATGGAGAGATTTTTTAGAGATGATTGCATTCATGCTTGCATGAGAAGGTGGAACACATTTCCACACAGCCTACGGATCAGGGACTATCACTCCCCAAACAGGATGAGGGAAGCGATGAGGAAAGTGACATTGTATTAGCACTCTATGCAAAGTTTGAAGGCCAATTGGATTGGCCTAATTCAGTCCTCCACTGCTGCTAGGACTGTTGGAAGGAGTAAAAGAAGAGGAAGAACAGAAACAGTGGGAAGAGGTTGATAGAAAGGTAGGATTCCATGATAAAGAGGAAGATATCACATCAGAAGCATGGGATGTCAAGGAATCTATCAGAGCCATCAAGGATGAAGATTTAGACTAGTTGCTCAGAGGATGAGCAACTCATTCAGTAGGGGGTGATGATGAGCCCCAGAAATGGGTAATTATATGGGTTCATTTTGCCTCATAATTCGACTTAATCCACCATTCTCATTAGTTTATTTCATGTTTTTGAATATATTTATGCTAATAGAGTGAATTGGGTTAGTCATTTTGCCATGTAGTCTAATGTGTGCTTTATGCATATTTTTTGGTCAATTTTGAACAAAGTCAAGGGATTTATGAGCAAATGGCATCAAATACTCGAGGGAAATAGGGAAGAGGATTTGTAGGGGGGTGTCTCCTTCATTTATGACCCCTTTCCTGGAATCCTCCATTAGCAATTCAGAGCACAAAGGTCCACATTGATGCATCCAAGGGACAACCGAGCAAGTAAAGAAGGACTATTGTTTATCTCTAGTTCTGGGAAGCTGAGTTCCTTGATTTTAAGAGGAATATTGGAGGACTCTATTTGTATAAATAAGGGGGCTTAGAGCCTCAGTAGTCTAGCCAATCATTAGTAGAATTTTCACACTTTTTTGCAGCACTTGTTCATCTTATTTTCGAGTTCCTTTTTTAGAACAATTCATCTAATGTGACTATTATTTTTGATAATGAAGATGAAACAATTTTTGAGCCAGCACTGATCTCTTTCATAGGGCTGAAGCTCTTGGGTTAGGGCCCAACCCAAGCTGCCCAACACCTCTTGCTTTGTACTTATATTTTTTTTATTTAGTTCATGAGTTAATTTCTGTTACATAGATTCATTTTAATTTGTTTAGATTGGGATGCTTTTGATGGTTTGCATAGCTGTTTCTATTTTAGTTGTTCAAGTAGGTTAATATAGTGACAAAATAATATTCAAAAAGGCCAACAATAGGCCCTGATCTCCTTTCTCCCTTCCTGGGACTATGATTTGAGGTCAAGGCACTGTTGCTGCCACCAAAAACACAGTTTTGCTCTTTCATGCAATTTCTAGTGGGATTACTTAGTTTGGAAAGATTGATATATTGATTCAGATTTACTTGCCTAGATCATTTCTTGTTCTTTTAAAATAGATCTCTTTGAATGCTTTTCTATTCAAAGGTTATTGTTCAACATTTTTTGTTTGTAGGTCAGAAATTAGGTCAAGCTAGAGAAATTTATGCTTTCATGGTATAGTTAGTTCTTTCTTTGATTAGTTTTTGTAAGTAGATGTGCAAATCTCTTGCAGGACACCTCAACTCACCATACATCCATAAAGCAGCCAGCACCAACTCACTTCTCCTAGATTTCCCAAGTCATTCACAACGTTTCGCCAATCTGCCCTAATTTCTGCGTTTTTCTCCATAAGCTGCCCTCTTGCCATTTGAACAAATCCAACCATCATGTTCCCTCTTGATCTTCCTTGACAAGCTCCAAAAACATCAAGACCTTCATCTAGCCTTCAATTACCCTTTTCCATCACTTTTCCACCTTCAAAACTCCAAAAATAGCTCTCGGCCTCCTCCTGTAGATCCTCCTATAGATCCCCTGCAACCTCCTGTAGAATTCCCTGTAAGTGGTTTTTCGGAATATGAATGCAATGGAAGTCTTCAGAAGGGTACTAAGGGCTTATTAGGACCTCTCCACACCTTCCTTCACCTCTGCAACAACCAACTCCATCTTTCTTTGCCACCAAACCTCTGCACAATCACAACCAGATAAATCACAAGAATAATAATTTCACATAAAAACACTCAAAAGAACAAAAAGATGTTTTCTCCTCATTTCATTTTAGAAGTAGCTTGAATAAATGCAATTTATGTTTTCAGTAGTCAATGGCACTCATTTCATTAGTTTTCATCTCTTTTCCTACAAAAGTAGCGTTAGTAGGTAAATTAGGGTTTGCTAGGGTTTGCGTTACATTTCAGTTTTCCTTCTCTTTCTGCAAATAGAATAGCCTCTGTCGAGCTATCTTTCTTTCATCATAGTTAAAAGCTTCTTCTGGAAACTCATAGAAGTTGGCTTAAGCTCCTAGTGATCTTGCACCAGCTGACCAAGTGACAGCCTGCAGTAAGAGCTAGTACTTGTGCATACAACACCGTTGCTTCCAAGTTTGTTACAAACTACCGGGTTGATAAAAGTAAAGTAGGAAGCCCCAGGAGTTGCAACATTATTGCTGCAATACTGGTGCTCACCATGGTGTTAGGATTGATGCTTTAGGAAACACGATATTTCTATCGATCCTCGATCTCCAAGCTGTAATACCTGCAAAATAAAATACTGATGCTCCTTTTATCTAGCAACCTATGGGCTCTGTTACCATGTGAAGGTGTTAGAAAACCTACACAAATGAATCTAGCTAGTAAAGGTTGAACAAACAACTTTGCAAAGCAAAAACATTAAAAAAATTGAAAGAACAAAAAGAATTAATGATCTATAGAAAATAGGTTACAATGCTCATGATATACTACATGAGAGTCAGCTAATACACGTCAATGGGTGAAGATCCCAAGGTAATGCACCATAGTGGTGATTAATGAGAGGACTCAACACCTACAACAAGTTTCGGAGAGAACTAGCCAGTTGCAGAGTGAAAGGAGGAGCAAATCAGGCACTAAATCATGTAGAAAGGATCTTGCATGTAGTACCATGTATGCATGGACAGTCAAAGGCACCAATCTGGTGAATATTCCAATGTTGAAGCTTTGCATGTCAGTGAATGCTCTAACTAAGTGTCTGCATGTGCCAGTAATGAAGGTCCTAGGTGTGTAGTACATCCAACATTATTACATGGTTGTTTACATTCAAAGTGGGTTTGGTTGTATGATATCAGTCTCACAAAGAATGTGTTTGTTTTCAGTTCAGAATGTAAATTCAAAGTTAATAGTTTCAAGATAGAAAGGGCCTGTCCACTTGTTTTTTTTTAACAATATAAATAGACAGACATTGGAAATGTTTCTCTTATGTTTTGTGTATGTTTACTCCACGCGATAATTTAAGTTGTTGTGGCATCAATATTATTTTGACACTCTTTTATTTCCATAATGTATGATATAGTTTACCATTCTTCTTTCTCTTCCTAACAATCCATGCATCCTGGGTTAATTGCCTTCTTATTCTTGTTTAGTTTATGGATTTTAAAGTGAATTGTTTACAATTCTCTAGTTTGACTATTACATATACATATTTCTATATGCTACCCTGACATTACTTGTGGAATTTCGGTAACTCTCTTGTTTTCCGATGTCCATTTTATGAGTCAGGTTTGATTCTCAAAGTGTACCGATACTAGTTTACTATGGTCTTTGTTTCAGTCACTGCTATGAGATTGGACTCTCTGGCCTTCGGACTTCCATTTGAAAGCCAGACTAACCAACGTCGACAATGTTGTCTCATTCACATGGACAAAACAATCTTCTTTCCTAAATCCACTAAATGGTTACCGATGAATTTCCTTTAGCTCTACTATTTACTATTTTCACACTCCAGTTTTTCAGGAAATAAAATAATAATTACAAACCGGTAAAAATAATAACTTGCAGACCCTGCAACATAGAAATAATTTTTTTACATAAACAACCTTAAGACACTTATCTACCTGATAGATAAACCCAGGAACTCATCGAGAAGAGTACCCTTCCAATGAGATCGACAATCACATCCTAGTCTCCCCCTGAGCTTATCCAACTATCAGAGCAGATAATATTTTTGTGGTGACTATGACCATTCTGGTCAACTGAAAGACCTCTAGACTTCTTTGAAGTCTTGTCTGAAAGTTATTTTGTATGTGGAATTCCACTAGGTCAACCCATCTCAAGAATTTATCTTCACTTGCAGTGTACAATGGCACCTTGTTAATGTGATCTTCTTTATCCCTTTGCTTCTCAAAGAAAAAGTTGAAAAAGTAAGAACCCTATTCCTCTCCACTGAGATCCATTTATCTCCTAGGAGAGAAAACCAAGAATACAAACTGCTTAACTGTCTGGTAGTTAGACAACTTCGTTTAGGGTCTCTCCCTTTTGAGTTTCCAGTCACATCTATATAACTATCAATATGTATAATTTCACACATACATAAATATATATATTTATAGGAAAATCAAATAGTTTTCTTTTCTTTTAGTTTCAAAGGATTTCCTCTTAAGCCCAAATATAAAAATATCATAACAAGGTAATTGGCCAGAATTATAGTAACAAAAATATAATTACCAAATACTATGTATCGGGGTGTGACATCTGCCCCCTCTTGTTTGAAACACCGTCTTTAGTGTTATAATATTGACCTCGAAATAGGTCATGGTATGTATGTCGCATTAATTTCTGATCCTCCCAAGTGGCCTCCTCCGAGCTAAAGTGCTTCCATTGCACTTTAACTTGGGTGATAACACGCCTCTACAACATTGTTTCTCTCTGTTCTAGAATATGCAGGGGTTCTACCAGAAACCTTCGTTTGGTTCAACTTGCATAACATACATGGTACCATTTTTAGTTCCAATAAATCATGAACTTCAAAACAAGCGTATCTTGCCAATTTATGATGTGTCTGGTGTCATATATATATTTATTAAGCAGAGAAACATGAAACACATTATGAACATGGATATAGATTGGTAAAGCAAGCATGTACGCTACTAGTTTGATTCTTTCCAATATTTCTAAAGGCCCATAGTAGCGGGGCGTTAGATTTGTACACCTACCCACATTAGGGTACTCCTTTTGGGTTTAACCCTAACATATATGTTTGAGAAATGGAAACAAGAAATTCCAGTTTAATTTATCCTTGAATTAAATTGTGAATTAAGATCTAATTATATTCTCATAGCAACTTGTAGATAGTTAATTAAGTTTAATTAACTTAATTAGCTTAGGAATTTCGAGTTTGAATTCTGTTGGAAGTCATGCAAGTGTTCTCCCTAAATTTTAGGGGTCCAGTACAAGTTTAGAATGAATTGTAATTAGATAACTTAGTTTACTGAGTTATAGTCAGTTAAATTAGTTCTAATTGTTTGTTGAACTAATAGAGGATTAGCAGTCAGTTAGTGCACTGGTGCATCCACAGGTGCTACTCCAGATAACTGAAGATTCTATCATCGGAAACTCATGCATTTTAGTTGTGAGAAAGACCCGGTTGAGACTGTTATCACTGAAAAAATAAAAAAATAAAAAAATTGGGCAACTTGTATGGTTTCAAAGTTGTAAGTCAGTCCTGGTCAAAGTCATTTTTATTGTTTTGTTTAAGGAGTCTAGAACATAGAGTGAATTCTTGTTCCCATTAGCAAATAAGGTCAACAATATTTTTTTACCTATCATTAATCCCATATTGATTCAAAGGTGTTATGTGTCAAGGCTGTTTCAAAGGTTTTGTTTTCAATTTCATTGGTTTGAATTCAAAAGTTGGAGTGCTAGAAATACCAGTTTCTCCTAAGGTCATATCTGTAGTCACATAAGAAGAAGGTTCAGATCAAAAGAGATTCAAGAAGTGCTGCCAGAATCAAGTGAAACAGGGGAGGTAACAAAAGCTCATGAAGAACCTGTGACTACATCAGAAACACCATCTCAGCTACACAAAAACGATAAAGGCTCTGTGGGAAGACAAAACGATTTCAATACCTGAGGTGGTAGACTGTCATGCTCAATACTACACCTGGTCAGTCCTTGCAATAAAGGAAGCGAAATACATTAGAAAGGTCAATACAATACTGAAAGTTGGGATCAGAATTTTAAAGAGACAAATCAAGGATTTGAAGATACAACTAAGCTAGCGAGAAGGACTCCCTTAATCAAGAAAACTCACACAACAAGTAAGGCTAAGTCCTAAATTTTGATAATTCGCCTTTTTGAAATTTTCCTTGAAGGATGGTATATCTACATTCAGTTTTGAGCAGCTCCAGGGTAGATGAAAAGACAATTCAAGAATGAAGGTTCAAGACAGTCCAATTTTGGCATCAAAACTGTGTTTTTGTCATTACACAGAAGTTTCGCAGCGCGCTACGAAACTGTTGTAGATGATACCCAATGCACAGCAGTTTCGTAGCATGCTACAAAACTGCTGTAGCTGCATATCATAACTCGGTCGACCAATTTTGAGTGACCAAAGGGAAAATTTTTGAAAGGGAATTTCAGAGAAGGATCATTTACAATGTGCAAACATCCAGCAAGGGCAAAGCAAGCAGAGGAAAGATAGATGAACTGTAAGCTTTTTGATATATAAATGATCACAACCAGTATTGTCCATGACATTTCAAACAGCTTTGAAGAGGTCTTGTCTTCACACAGGTATATGGGAAGGGTCTCCAGCACATGAAGAACGTGGCACTCCAATACATTTTTGTGTAATCAAAGAAGAGCAACAAAGATAATTGATTTCGAATATCCTTGTGGAGACCAAAAGCAAAAAAGGAGGAACTTTGTCTCCTTGTTTCTACCAGTCAACTTCTAGAAAAGTTTTTGAGTAGTTAAAAACTCATCTCTGAAAATTGAAAGAGGTTTTCATTCGTAAGATACTAAAGTACAAAAAAAATTTCCACTTTCTTCAAATCCATTATGATTTGGGAGAAATGAAGGACCAAACTTGCGCTACGAAACTGCTGTAGGTGCAGTTTTTCACAAGCATATTTCTCTGTTTTACGCCTGTTTTTCAAAGACACATTTTCGGCGATAGGAAAGGTGTTTCAAAAAAAAAAGAGAGGTTTTTTTTTTTAGAACGGATTGATTCACAAACACCTCCTTCATGTTTTCCAAATACATTTTTTATGAGCAGATATGAGCTCTGTCCCAAGACCTATTTTTCAGCCAGAACAAAGCAAGGAACAATCTCCTAGTTTCTAGGAACAGTAAAAGGATGAGTCATCAAAGGGCCAGCTGGAGGGTTATGAGCACCATCAAATTCGAATTCATGGAGTAATAGGTGTCAAAAGGAGTGTTTAATTCCTATATAAGGTTGTTTTAATCATAATGAGGAGTTACACTCCTAATTGTTTTAGGTCTCTAGGACTGCTCGTTAGTGTTAATTTGCATTTAATAGTTAGTTTTAAGTGTCAATAGGTGCCAGGTCAGGTAGAATTCAGATTTTCCTCATCCTAGAGGAGGAATATAAGTTATGTAAAGAGCTCTATATATAGCAGAAGAGCTGATGTACAAAAGGTTCGAAAATTATTCAGAAAAGCTAACCTTACTGTCACTACTGAAGCATATTTGAATCCATAATTTCTAATTGTGTTTCAACCTCTTATACTTGTTCATTTTTTTTCATAGAGTTAGCCATCTTATTCATTATCCAAATCTTTAATCTTGTGAGAGAGCCCTCTCAGGTTGGGGAGGCTAAGCCTCAGCCTAAAGTAGGTTTGAAAGAGTTACTTAAAGTCTACCTGATCAGTAGCCTATCAGGGTCTGGTTTTGAGATAACATTTTGGTGCATCTGCCGGGAGCCTGAAGATTATTCATTCCCGAAATCAAGAAGCTGAACTTCTGAAGGTAGCAGGAGCTCATAGATCTTTCGAGGTTGCAAAACTACCTTGGCGACTCCATCGTTGAAGAATTCGACATTCATAGATTCATGGTGATTCCTCTGGAGTTATGAAGAACTCAGATGCTACCATTCTTATTTCAAGGTATGCATGCATAAATTTTTCACGAATTCATGGTTTCCCAAATCATTTTCCCAAGGATATATATTTTCTAAGGAATGGTCCAAAATTCAATGGAGAAGATTTGAGTTTAACTTTGAAGCATATATCTGATTTCTGTGACTTTACTGAGCTTCTTAGAGTCAAACATGAGGATGTTTGCATTATGTTGTTCTATGATTCATTTCAAGGGAAATGTAAACAGTGGATTGAAAGCTTTCTTGCCAAATCTATTAAGTCATTTGAAGACTTTTGGCTTATATTTTTGGAGGAATGGATAGATAGATCAGATTTGGTGGCAAACTCTCCTTCAATTAAAGGTTTCAAACAATGGAATGATGATCATATTAATGAAGAAATAGATGAAAATTTTTCTTTGTCCTTGTCTTCTTATCTAAAATCATTTGAGTGCAAGACAGAAGATAAGATGAAATTTTTGGATGAGGTTGCTAAGGACATTGAGAAAGACATTGAAGGTTTACAAGGTCAAGTTCAATCATATAGTCTTCATGATCATGATCATTGTTATCAGAAGCTTTCAATGGTAGAACATAGGGAGAGGGTGTGGCTTCCTTTCTCTTTCGTGATTGAGGAAGAATACACTGTTATGGAAGATCAGTTCACACAATCAAAAACTTATGAGAATCATCAAGATGATCATGTATTCTGGGATCCTATAGCTAGATACATGGAAGATTTTTACTCTCCAGTACTTCAATTTTTCTATGAAGATCAGAGGCAATTCCAGTGGTAGTGGTCATTACAATATCATAGTTGCTCTGAACTCCCATGCAGTCAAAAAACTCAAATATCAGATAAGACAAATGATTGGCTACATTGGAAATTTCACATTGATTGAGATGAAAGAAGTTTGAAATTGATAGGGTAGGTAGGTAGGAAAATGCAAATAAGCTCAAGATTGACTGAGCATTTTTCAGTAGATATAGATTTCTTTCTCCTACGGTGATCATCAAGTGAAGGCCCAAGAAGCTGAAAGGGGAAGCTTGTCAAACAAATTTCCGTTTATCATAAGAAGATAAAGCACTGGACCTGCGAGTTCTTAGTGTACTACAGGAGCACACTATCCCAAGTGGAGCCATTGTTATCACTGAAAAAATTTCAAAAAAAAAAAATTGGGCAATTTGTATGGTTTCAAAGTTGTAAGTCAGTCCTGGTCAAAGTCATTTTTATTGCTTTTTTGAGTCTAGAACATAGAGTGAAGTTTTGTTCCCATTAGCAAATAAGGTCAACGATATTGTTTTACCTATCATTAATCCCATATCGATTCAAAGGTGTGATGTGTCAAGGCTGTTTCAAAGGTTTCATTTTCATTTTCATTGGTTTGAATTCAAAATTTGGAGTGCTAGAAATACCAGTTTCTCCTAAGGTCATATCTACAATCAAAGAAGAAGAAGGTTCAGATCAAAAGAGATTCAAGAGGCACTACCAGAAGCAAGTGAAATAGGGGAGGTAACAAAATCTCATGAAGAACCTGTGACTACATCAGAAACACCATCTTAGCTGCACAAAAATGATAAAGACGCTGTGGGAAGACAAAACGATTTCAATACCTAAGGTGGTAGACTGTCATGCTCAATACTACACCTGGTCAGTCCCTGCAATAAAGGAAGCGAAATACATTAGAAAGGTCAGTACAATACTGAGAGCTGGGATCAGAATTTTAAAGAGACAAATCAAGGATTTGAAGATACAACTAAGCCAGCGAGAAGGACTCCCTTAATCAAGAAAACTCACACAGCAAGTAAGGCTAAGTCCTAAATTTTGATAATTCACCTTTTTGAAATTTTCCTTGAAGGATGGTATATCTACATTCAGTTTTGAGTAGCTCCAGGGCAGATGGAAAGACAATTCAAGAATGAAGGTTCAAGACAATCCAATTTTGGCATCAAAACTATGTTTTTATGATTACACAGCAGTTTCGTAGCACGCTACGAAACTGCTGTAGATGATGCCCAATGCATAGCAATTTCGTAGCGGGCTACAAAACTATTGTAGCTGCATATCATAACTCGGTCGACCAATTTTGAGTGACCAAAGGGAAATTTTTTGAAAGGGAATTTCAGAGAAGGATCATTTACAACATGCAAACATCCAGCAAGGGCAAAGCAAGTGGAGGAAAGATAGATGAACTCTAAGCTTTTTGTTGTATAAATGATCACAGCCAGTATTGTCCATGACATTTCAAACAGCTTTGAAGAGGTCTTGTCTTCACACAGTTATATGGGAAGGGTCTCCAGCACATGAATAACGTGGCACTCCAATAAATTTTTGTGTAATCAAAGAATAACAACAAAGATAATTGATTTCGAATATCCTTGTGGAGACCAAAAGCAAAAAAGGAGGAACTTTGTCTCCTTGTTTCTACCAGTCAACTTCTAGAAGAGTTTCTGAGAAGTTAAAAACTCATCTCTAAAAATTGAAAGAGGTTTTCATTCCTAAGATACTGAAGTACAAAAACCTTTTCCACTTTCTTTAAATCCATTATGATCTGGGAGAAATGAAGGACCAAACGTGCGCTACGAAACTGTTGTAGGTGCAGTTTTTCATAAGCATATTTCTCTGTTTTACACCTATTTTTCAAAGACACATTTTGGGCGGTAGCAAAGGTGTTTCAAAAACCCAAGAGAGGGTTTTGTTAAGAACGGTTTGGTTCACAAAAACCTCCTTCAGTTTTTCCAAATACAGTTTTTATGAGAAGATATGAACTCTATCCCAAGACCTATTTTTCAGCCAGAACAAAGCAAGGAATAGTCTCCTAGTTTCTAGCAACAGTAAAAGGATGAGTCATCAAAGGGCCAGCTGGAGGTTTATGAGCACCATAAAATTTGAATTCATGGAGTAATAGGTGTCAAAAGGAGTGTTTAATTCCTATATAAGGTTGTTTTAATCATAATGAGGAGTTACACTCCTAATTGTTTTAGGTCTCTAGGACTGCTAGTTAGTTGTCATTTGCATTTAATAGTTAGTTTTAAGTGTCAATAGGTGTCAGGTCAGGTAGAATTCAAATTTTCCTCATCCTAGAGGAGGAATCTAAGTTATGTAAAGAGCTCTATATATAGCAGAAGAGCTGATGTACAAAAGGTTGGAAAATTATTCAGAAAAGCTCTCATATTGTGCTTTGTGTAAAGACTTTGTTTTTTAGTAATACAATATTGGCTTTGCTTCTCAGGAATCAGAAGGAATTTGATGTATGAATGTCTTGTGTTGTATTTTTCCTATTATCTACAGTTTTATGAATGTGTGATTACTTAGAAATCACTAACAGTGTTCTAATTTCCTTCATACATTTGTAAACTGTGTTGGCCCTCTATGTGTTTGGTGTGTTCTACATATGTTGGATTCTGAATGCCCTGACTTCTATGTAAAGCTAACCTCACTGTCACTACTGAAGCATATCTGACTCCATAAGCCCAATGGATACTTTCTAATTATGTTTCAACCTCTTATACTTGTTCATTTTGTTTCATAGAGTTAGCCATCTTATTCATTATCCAAATCTTTAATCTTGTGAGAGAGCCCTCTCAAGTTATGGAGGCTAAGCCTCAGCCTAAAGTAGGTTTGAAAGAGTTACTTAAAGTCTACCTGATCAACAACCTATTAGGGTCTGGTTTTGAGATAGCAGAGACTAGAGTGCAAGGACAATGTACTATCAGTTGTATGATTTACTGAGTTGTAAATATCATGCATGCAATCAGCAAGAGGACCTAATTATGATTGTGTATTTTTGGAAGCATGAATTCCCTTGAAATTATTCATCCTAGGAATTGTGTAAGGAAATAGGAGCTTGGTAGGTAGTGGAAATTGGCTAAGTGTTGGCTAAGAGCAGGCTTGTGAGGTAGAGAGTTGAGCATACTTGTGTGGAATTGTTCTAGTGAGAACAAGCTTTATATCTACAGCCATATTTATGATTAATGCAATACATATAGGCAGGGTTTTGAGAGGTGGCTTTCGCCAGATAAAATTATGGTGTTATGTGCCATTGATTTGTCTTCTTCTTGTTCATATTGTTTTCATCGATCTATTGGCTTCCACTCGTTGAAAGTAGAATTAGATTCTTGTCCTATGATTTAGTAAATTGCATGAGCTTGTGAATCTACAAGAAAATATACATGGTATCGGAGCTGAAGACATTATACTAGAGGATATTTCGAAGTCTTGAGTTTTGGGTTACAGGTGAAATTCGAATTTACAATACATACTTCAAGATCAGCAGATGGCATTCTATGCTTTGTGGCTTAAGTATGCCTTGGAAGGCAACTTGAATTATATAGCCTGGAGGGACAAAATGGAGGTTGTGCTGGAGGATAATGGCTTGAAGGAATTTTTTGATCAAGACATTCTTAAGCGAACAACATCGGATGTACAAAAATTGGCCAATTGGAAGAAGTGTGTGCTGAAAGCTAGGCGGATAATCCTTGAGGGAGTTCAAGACCAAATTATCTTGAGTCTCCATGGAAAGGAAACTTTGTATGCTATGTGGAAAGAATTGACTAACTTGTATTAGAACAATGGTGACCAAAGGAAATTGGTATTGAAGGACAAACTTCAAAAAATAAAAATGGAGAAAAGCAAGACTGTTCCAAAATACTTGACCAAGTTCACTCAATGTCGTGATGAACTTGGAATTATTGGAATCACAGTTTCTGAGGATGATATGGTGATTCTTGATCTTCTAGGACTCCCAAAGAGTTGGCATAGCTATCAAAACTTTGTCAATGGTCGGGATAAGCTGCCAGATTGTGAACGACTATGACCCGATTTGATCCAGGAGGAGATCATGAGGAACACTAGGGATGGCTCCTTCAAAGACTGATGATGAAGAGAACTGTGCCTTAGCAATTAACGAGAAGAAGGGGAAAGGGAAAAATTCCCATTCCAAGTCAGATTATTTCCATGGAGGTAAGAAGAAAGACATGATGAAAGTTAAGTGCTTGTATTGTCACGAGCTGGGCCACTTTTCTACAAATTGTCCACTCAAGAAGTCCAAGAACCTCAAGAGGAGCGGCAGGTGAGGCTTTGGCCTCTCAATTCGAATTGGACTTTTCCCTCATCGCATTCATGGTGTCATCAATGATGCGAAATGTATGGTACTTAGACAGTGGAGCTTCATTCCACATGACTTGCGACAAGGAGTTATTCAGTGACTTGGAGGAGAAAGATCTCCAGATGCATATCAATATGGGAGACGATGGGAGGTATAGTGCTACTGGATTGGGCACGGTTACTTTTAAGAGGTAGCATGGGGCTCCACTCACCTTGAAGAATATTATGTATGTGCCCAAGCTGAAGAAGAAATTGGTATATGTTGCCATGCTTGAGGATAGAGGCTACGGTGTGATCTTCTTGAAAGGAAAGGTGTTCCTTCGACACATAGCCATGTGTTAAGTAAATAAGATAGGATTTGAGTGAAGAATCTCTATAAGCTAGAGGTAGAGGATTGTGGTGCCTTCAGCATGAAAGCAGAGATGGTGTAGAGCCGAGATATGGCAAGTTGTGGCACAGGCGATTAGGCCACTTGCGTCATCGGGCTTTGAAGATCATGCAACAGATCTCCATCAGTTTTCCCAAAGGTACACTAGAGCAAGTTGATACATGCAAGGGGTGTACTTAGGGTAAATACACCAAGTCTTCCTTTCATGACAAAGACAATCAAGCAGAGGCTATTCTAGAGTGAGTCCATTTAGATGTGTGTGGACCATTCTCAACAGCATCCATGACCAAACACAGGTATTATGTTATATCTGTTGATGACTTTTCTCAGAAATTATGGATATTTTTCATGCAGAAAAAGGATCAAACCTTCACAAAGTTTTGTGAGTTTAAAGCATTGGTGGAGAAAAATTTAGGTAAGAAGTTTAAATCTCTATGAAGTGATAACAGTGGTGAGTATGTCTCAAACAATTTTAAGAACTTATGTGCAACGGAAGGGATTAAATGGTAGTTGACGACACCCCATAACCCTCAGTAGAATGGGGTGGCCGAGAGGAAGAACAAAAGCATAGTAGGGGCAACAAGGGAAATGTTGCATGATCAAGGTCTCCCACTACACTTGTGGGCTGAGACATGCAACACAATAGTTTATGTTTAGAATTATAACCTGCATCAGATATTTGGGATGAAGACACCAGAGGAGGCTTATTCCTGTAAGAGGCGAAATGTTGGTCACTTCAGGACTTTTGGGTCATTGATATATTTCCATGTGACCAAAGATGCACAGAAGAAGCTTGAGCTGACAATAGAGTTGGTGATATTTGTGGGTTACACTGATACACCTCACAACTATCAGGTGTACTTGTCGACTAGCAGGATGACAGTTGTTTGCAGGGATGTCATATTCGATGAGGAGAAGGCCATGTGAATTTCCCTTGAGAGGGAGATTCAACTACATGCGGTTGAGGAGCTTTTAGATCCTAAGGTGGAGAAGCCTCATATTTATGTGGAGCAGCCACATGCGGAGGATCGGGGAGTGGAGACATCCACTCAGGCATAGTATTCGAGAGATGGGAGAAAGAGCACCAAAGAGGCAGATAGATTGTTGTCGGATGCTAGAGAGAATGTGGGAGCACCCACATCACAATGCAAACAGAGGAGGCCACTTGACAGGTACATCGGATACATGGCTCTGACGAATGGATGTGCTGTGACAGAGCCATCTTCCTTTGAGGAAGTAGTGCAACAGTCTATCTGCATTGATGCCATGGTAGAGGAGCATAACTCCATAGTTCGTAACAGTGTTTTGGATGTGATCCCAAGACCATAGGATAAGTCCGTGATGAGCTCCTTTTCGATTTACATGGTAGAGAAATATTCATATGGTAGTGTATAGAAGCATAAGGCTATATTTGTGGCCCATCGCTTTTCACATGTAGTAGGGATTGACTATGATGAGACCTTTGCTCTTGTTGCAAGGTACTTTTCAATCAGATCTATATTGGCACTATCGGCATAGATGGGTTGGAAGATACATCAAATGGATGTAAGACATCCTTCCTTAATGGCATGATTGAGGAAGAGGTGTACATAGAGTAGCTTGAAGCTTTTGAAACCTTTGACCATGAGTCGCATGTGTGTCGGCTAAAGAAAGTGTTGTATGGGTTGAAGTAAGCACCTCATGCTTGGTACACCAGGATATATAGCTACTTCACCGGTTTAGCGGATGTGAACCTATACTACATAGTGGTGGAAGGTAAGTTGTTAATCATTTTACTTTATGTTGATGATCTCATACTGATAGGTGATGATCAACTGATTAAATATTGGAAGGAGGACCTTGCAAGAGAGTTTGAGATGAAGGACTTGGGGCTCATGCATTAATTTCTAGGCATGGAAGTATGGATGGGTGATGGGGAGTTGTTTGTGTCTCAAGGCAAGTATGCCAATGAGACACTGAGGAGGTCCTGCATGGAGAGTTACAAGCCTATTGAGAATCCTCTAGCTGGTAACTAGAGGAACGATGATGCTACTTCGGGACAGGTAGTGGAATTTACTGTTTACAAGTACCTTGTGGATTCACTCATGGAGTTTGTGAACACATGACCCAATTTATTCTATGCAGTTAACCAACTTAGTCAAGCGATGGTTAGGCCTACTAAGCTATATTGGAAGGCAACAAAGCATGTATTGAGATACCTAAGGGGAACTACTCAGTACATATTATGGTATAGATAGACAGAGGGAGTGAAGCTTCAAGCCTTCATGGATGCAGATTAGATGGGGAGTCCATCTGACCAGATAAGCACATCAGGAGGGATTTTCAGTATTAGGTCTGCGGCAGTTTCCTGGTACAGTAGGAAACAAATATCGGTTGCACTCAATTCGGCAGAGGCAAAGTACATGTATGCAAGTTAGGAAGCATGTGAGGCCATATGGATGAGGAAGATCTTGGTTGGTTTGTTTGGTCAACAGATGGATTTGACAGTGATTTACTGTGATAATTAGAGTTGTATCAAACTCTTTGAAAATCTAGTTTTTCATGATAAGTCCAAGCACATTGATATCCAATATCATCATCTACGAGATTATGTATTGAGGTGGGTCATGTTGTTAGAGTACATTCCCACGGAGGAGAAAGATGCTGACATTTTGAAAAAGGCATTGTTAAGATGTAAATTCAAGTTTCACAAAGACAGGATCGAGGTAGAAAATAATCCATTTCTTTTTGAGAGGTAGTGTTTAGAAATGGCAACAAGAAATTCTAGTTTAATTTGTCCTTGAATTAAATTGTGAATTAAAATTGAATTCTATTATCATAGCAACTTGTAAATAATTATGTTTAATTAGCTTAGGATTTTCGAGTTGGAAGTATTTTGGAAGTCATGCAAGTGTTCTCCCTAAATTTTAGGTGTCTAGTATAAGTTCAGATTGAGTTGTAATTAGATAACTCACTTTACTGAGTTATAGTTAGTTAAATTAGTTATAATTGTTTGTTCAACTAGCAGAGGATTAGCAGTCAGTTAGTGCATTGGTGCATCCATAGGTGCTACTCCAAATAACTAAAGATTCTCTAATCGGAAACTCATGCATGTCATTTCTGAGAAAGACCTTATTGAGACTAGAGTGCATGGACAATATACTATCAGTTGTATGATTTACTGAGTTGTATATATCATTCATGCAACCGGGAAGAGGACCTAATTTGGATTGTGTAGTTTTGGAAGCATGAATTCCCTTTAAATACAGGCTATTCATACTAGGAATTGAGCAATTAAATAGGGGCTCGGCAGGCAGTGGAAATTGGCTAAGTGTTGGATAAGACCGGGCTTGTGAGGAAGAGAGTTGAGCATACTTGTGCATAATTGTTCTAGTGAGAACAAGCTTTGTATCTCCACTCATATTTGTGATTAATGCAATACAAATAAGCGGGTTTTTGAGTAGTGGCTTTCCCCATATAAACTTATTGTGTTATGTGCCATTGATCTGTCTTCTTCTTGTTAATATTGTTTTCATTGATTTATTGGCTTCCGTTAGTTGAAAGTAGAAGTATATTCTTGTCCCGGGCTTTAGTAAATTTCATGAGATTGCGAATCTACATGGAAATCTACAATATACATAGTCACCCACCTGGAATTATTTGTGGGTTATTTTCTTGTCTACGTAAGATTTTTGTCTTTCTTGTGCAGCTTTTAAATTTTGTCATACCCTCTTCACTACTTGATCCATCGTTGTTAAGATATCAGGTCCTAAGATTAACTTATCTTCCAAACTAGTCTAGTTGATAGAAGTGTCTAGTCAATTTAACGTCTTAAATTTATCTACATAAATTATCAATCCCGGTATCGTAAACTGATGAAGTGTGATGCACCAAATGTGCTTAGTTAACCCTTTTTCTTACTTTGTTGTTTTATAGTTTATGTTGTTTTTGGGGGGTTTTGTTTCTTATGCTTAAGGAAATTAATCTAAGAAAGAAAAGCTATGCTTCTAGGTGAAATCTCTAAATGTTAAAGGACAATTAAATCTAATGGCTTCTAATGTTAGAATCTAATTTCTAAAGAAAGGCGAAAATGAAACAAATCAAAACTTTGAACAGTTAGATTAATCTAAGTTGGAAAAATTTCTATGAAATGAAAGCAAAAATGATAACAGTTAAATGAAATCCAAGAAAGCAAAAATAAAACTTGTTGGCCCTCAGTTTTGGTCTATTTTTGCTTAGGGAAACCTACTTAATCCTTATATTTTCCATCCATTTTCCATCACATCCATCTCATTTTGATGTATTTTATGCATATTCAGGTGTTTAATTTTAATTTTGCATTTTCTAGAAGTTTTTATGAAAATTGAGTTTCAAGTGCAATTTTGGACTAAATCAGAAATTCCCGTAATAGCTATGTGGATGACCTATTTGCAGGACACTTGGGCTCGATTTTGATGCATTGATGGACAGCTTGGGAACTAGGACTAAGCTAAATCCACTTGGTTCGGCCAGAACAAGCTTTATTAGGCCCGGTCAAGGCTGGTCAAACATGACTAGTCACCAGGAAATCCCTAGGAAATAGGGCAGTTTTGAGATTTTATGGGATTGACCATATTTCTTGGGATGGATTGGATGAGTTCGACTTAGATAGGTGGATATGAGTAGATATGAGTGTTAGAGATAATATAGATCAGTTTTTTTCATTAAACCTCTATTTAAAGCCAAGACTTTGATGGCTTTTGAATGGAATTTGTATGTAACTTCTGTATAATTTGAGTTGGGAGCTAAATTGAAGAACTTGTTTCATTCCAATTTGTTGTTCATGCTTGGTTGATCTACCGAAGTTGTTGTAGCTGAGATTTCTTCAAGTGTGCAAGGCAAGGGTGGAGGGCCCCCACACCAAGCTAAGTACACTTCTTGGTTTAATTTTCATAGTTTTCATAGACTAGTTTTTGTTTCAAATGTATTTAGATGTGTGATGATTGCTGAATGAATATTGGTTTAATTCTAATCTACATATGAAGGGACACACAAGAATTTAAGTTAAATTCTCCTTCTATTTGATCTTGAACTAAAACTGAATTTCATTCTCCTTTTCTTATTTGAAGTTATTTATGCATTTCTGGTTTGAAGCAATGGTGATTGTGATATAGTAGGATTGTGAAGAAGGACAATATGGACCTCCTTAGTTAGGAGCATCTTCTTCTACATCTTCTGCATCATAAACCATTGTTAATTAGTGCTCTTAGATTTATCATCATGAATGTAGTATTGTAGGGAAGAACAACCTGGTTCTCCTAAGTTAGGAGCCTCTTCCCTCATATATTACATAAGTGAATTAGAAATTGTTAAAATAGGTTTATAGTTGTAATATACACTTCTTTAAATCTTCAAATTTTGTCTTCTAAACTTGATTATATCTGATGTCCATATACAGTGGATTTGCCTCCAAGTTTTACAAACCCGGATTGATAATTAAATACTTGTGTTAATTTAGTCAATAAATTAGCCCAACATTTTGGCACCGTTGCCGGGGAGGTAATTATCAGTATAGTCAAATAGAAGATAAGCAAAAAACACTAAAAAATTAGTTAGTATACATTTCTCTTAGTTATGTTTCTTTATGCTTGGAAATAGAGATCCTAGAAGTAGATTTCCCAAAACAAACCCCCCCAACAAAAACATAAAATAAAAAATAACTACACAATCCATTTGCAAGACAAGATCTAAAGAATGATGTTAAAGAAATCATTTAGAGAAGGAGGGTATGCTACCACAAAACTATTTTCAAGTCCTTGTCCTCAATTTAGAATGCTCACTAGGGTTGAATCTTTATGTCAAAGGATAGAAGAGCAACAAAACATCCATCAAGATGATCCACGGGAAGAGAATCTAGAACTTTCTTCTAGCTATCTTTGTGAGGAGGTGAATGAATCATGGATCACAAGCAATGAAGATCAAACATTAGAGCCAGAAATTGAAGAATTTCTAGCAAGTATATCACACGATCCCTTGTGCATACAAGATTTTGAACAAGTACCACAAGAAGAGTTTTGTGCCATGACAATTAATGAGAACCAAGCAGACAAAGATCATCTTAAAACTTGGTTTCAATTAGTCATTAGCTCACAACACTACTCCATTCTTGAACATTCTTTCTCATCAAGTCTTTATGATCAAATAAATTGTCATGTCCAAACATTCATTAAAGTATATTTTTCAAATTTGGATATGAGTTTACTTATGATCTTGTTACGAAAATGGATGCACTGGAAATTATCTTATACTTGAGAGAATGAATTGTTTTTATAAAATAGAATAGGATAGAATAGAATAAATAAACAAGTAGAATGAATTCGCAATAAGACTTCCATAATAAATTTGTTTCAAACAATTTCTTCAAATCATTATTCAATATTCATTTGAAAGGACTACATGGCAAAATGCAGTAAGAACAAGCCTATTTTGGGTAACCATATAGGATCATTTTGAAATCATATATATCTTTTGAAATCTGGTTTTGGAATCCATTTTGAAGTTTTCAATTTATATCACAAATAAAAATGTGATCAAAATCAAAACTAGGTCTCAAGTGACATGTTGAGGACAGAGTTAGTACAACCTATATTTGAAGTGTCTAATGGAAACATTTTTATTTGAAATTCATAGGGAAGATATCCCTTGGAATCTAGTTTCCAAATCAATTTGAATCACTTCAATCAGGGATCATATGAAAAAGTTATTCTTGAAATACTAACTGCTTGTCGAAAAAGCTGCAAAGTGACAATTCTAGGTCTTGACTGTTCATTGGCATATTTAAAATACCAAATAATCTTATTTTCAGAACCTGTTTATATGGGAGATATGTATTCTAGTCTAGTTTAAGACACAATTGGAATCATCCCATTTGGAGGGGAAATGAAAACGTTATGCCACATTTAGTGACTGAATGTCTTCAAACCAACATAGTAAAACTCTGCCTCCTAGGCCTGTTCATCACCAATTTTGTGATATCAAGCCTAAGAATTTTTAAAACCTGTTTCTACTGGAAATAAAAAAATGAATCTACTTTAATCTCCAAGTGGAATCACATTGATCTGATATTTATCGAAAAAGTTACGCTTCAAATAGTGACTGTTGGTCTAGTTACAAATTCACAAGCAACTCTATCAAACATGGCACTCCTTATAATATTTACCATATCATTTTAAACAATTTTGCAAACCTGTTTATATAGGAGGTAGCCATATGCATTCACTTCAACTTGGCTTTGGAATCACCCTAATTAGATATCAAACAAATATTTTGTAAACAAAATACCGCTAGGAGGTCTAGGCTGGCCACCATTCCTCAAAGGGGTAAATAAATGCATTATGTTTGTCTATCATATTTGGACTTGTTTTCTGAGCAATGCTTGTAATGATTTACATGTTTATTGGAATAAGAGAGACTATACACCTCTCTTCCTCCATCATCTAATGTTGTATTGTAGGCAAGTGTTATGTTTTTGCAGGTCATAGGAAGAATGATGGAGTGAATTCCATGAATGAAGAAATTTTCAAAAGTCAAATTCATATTCCAGAATGTGAATACAAATGTTCAAGTCAAAGCAAAGTGAAAATTCACCTGATGTTGAGTTCATTCAATGAAACTCAACCTCCTGAAGCTTGCTCTTAGATGTTAACCAACAACACCAACAAACCCTACAACATGATCAAGATCAAGGCAAAAAGACATGAAGCTAATCATTAGAAGAAGCAGTCAAGTTCAATACCATGTCAAGCCACATCAATCTTCAAAGAAATCCTTTCATATTGAATTCATATTGTTCATGATTTGACCCATCATCCATACTGTATGTGAATATCCGCGACCATGAATGTTGAAGTCCAAGACTTATTATCTATCCTATCTCATGCCTTCAACATAACCTATGTCCATAAGATTTTCATACTTCTCAACTCCATTACACCCCACCTCCATCTAGAAAAGAAAAAATAGAAAAAGATCAAAAATAATAAAGGAGTTTGGTTGTGAAAATCCACGAAAGTGGCACAATACAAACTCGAATTCATATCGGAAAACCAACTTGTTTGGCCGATATGAATTCTCTATTTTGTTTTACCATTTCTTCAGTTTGAGTTTGCAGGAATCATCCTCCAAAATAAACAAGACTTGAGGACAAGTCTTCCCATCAGCAAGGGGGGAGGTTCGCAAAAAGATACTTAGTTGTGCAACTGCATTGACGATGGAACTTGTATTATTGGCAGTTGGGACCTGAAATATGTTTGAAATCAATTGCAGAGGGACCTGAAATGTTAGCAAAAACATGTATATATTGCATAAAAATGAACATGACAGAAGGGACCTGAGTTATTAAGAATCAATTGCAGAGGGACCTGAACGACATCAACAAGCAATGGACCAGAATCAATGAAGGATGCTAGAACAGAAAGCATAAATAAGCTCTGTCTATCTACGATATTTGATCAAAACAACTTCATCCAACATTATTAAAGAATATCAGCGTTCATCCACTACTACAGAGAAGTACAAGAATCGTAAGTACAAAATTTTGCTCTTGTAAATTTACATTTTTGTAGACATTTCTAGACTTTGTTAAAATTGAGTTAATACCTGAATGCATATTTTATATTCATCACATTTTCCTCATTCTATACCCATTAGCCTATGTCCATCCTACATTTTCATTCTACATTTACCCTATACCTAATTCAATGTACATATGTACATCTTACATTCATTCCATAACCCTAACATTTCATAACCCTAAATATCATTCTCTATTTACCTATATTTATTTTCTACATTCCATATTCATTTCATAACCCTAACCCTAAGTATTTTTCCTCTAAGCAAAAAGGATCAAAGTGAAAATTTAATAGGTTGAACCTGCACAAACAGAGCAAGCATTAGTCCCATGGAAGTAATTTTAAACATGACCTAAAAATGGTCATTTTAAAATTAAGGAAATACATTGCAATTCATATGGGATAAGTGCAAATCGAAATGATTAACCTTATCATAAGCACATAAGAAGAAATGTTATTATTTATATATGCATAAGTAAAGTTATGGAATATGATATAATGGCAAACCATATGGAAATACTTTTAATACATATGCAATATGGAAAGTGCAATATAAAAAAACAATAAGGGAGGCATATGAAACTACATGCAAAAGCCAATATCTTATGAGGCAAAAGTTTCAACAGTTTTATAAAGAATTGTGCGCTAATACCATTTGCATATATGCGTTATAGTCCACGGAAGGCACATCATTTAACATGGATTTGCATGATAAGAAGGGAAGGCAATATTTCATAAGGAAATATATGCGCAAAAGGCAATGAAACATTTGCATACAACAAAGATATGCCTTAAAGATTATATGTGCATTTTGAAATGTATTAAACACAATATTTTTGCGCATAACCACAGTGGCCAGTCAAAAGGAAATACTTTCATATAATTATAAAACACAGCCGTGGGTAGTGGCAAATGTGCAACACAAAACCATGGTTCATGCAGCCACGATGGTATTGTGGGTTGGTTGCAGGACACGCACAATGAATTGGAGGACATCCATGAACCATATGGACAATTCCATTCAGCAATTCAACAGTATATGCACGGCCTACCAATCCAAATGAAATGGTCAAAACATTTTAAAAAATAGAGAAATAAGCCACGTTCCATTTTGATCAGAAGGCACCAAACATAATGGTTAAAATTTTCAAAGGAGAAGTCTGTAAACTCAGAAAATTAAGCAGTTTTGAAACCCCGTGAGCTGTAGTTACACAGAACTGACAGCAACCAAACAATAAAATGGTAAAAACGTTTTGGAAAAAACCCTGTGGAAAGAAAAACGTTTTTACAAGAGTTACATCTACAGTTAATAGGTAAAAACGTTTTGAAATAAATCTTGTACGTTCAGCAAAGAAGAACTTTGCCATTGTTGCAGCTCAGAATCATGAATTTATTTTTGCCAGAGAATAGCAGCCAGAGGATTAAGAGCATTAAAAACGTTTTGATAGAGGAGGTAAGGAAAAATAGTTTAGTCCGTGGGTAAATAGTGCCAGTTAGTTGCCGGAATCTCGTGGGAAATTTTAGTCAACAAGCTGGAGCCATAAAAAACGCAGAGAGAAATGCAAAGCTACGGCGTAAGGCAGTTCTACATAAGTTTTAATGCCGAATTAAATCCCATAGAGTGCGCAGGCAAAGAAGGTAAGATTAGAAGTTTAATAAATGCAACAGAGGTTCATGAGGAAATCTGGGGATTTTTCTAAAGATCGTCGGGATTTGGAGCGCCATTAAACAATGCTCAGAACTCGCCATTAGCCAGGTAAACTACACCATGATTCCAAAGATAATAAATGTGAGGGTTAGATGAACAACAATGCGTTAATAAAGCAAACAACCATGCGATAGGAAGCAGATCTGTTCATAGGTGTAATTGCATAAATTAAGGAGTTGAGTAAAGCACGTAAATCATGCAAAACGATCAGTAAAGTACACCTATGCGAACAATGTGGCATTTCAACCACGTTTGGCATGCCAAATGCTCTGTTTTTTAAACGTTTTGTTGAAGTTTTGATTGGGTCTTAAAAAAAACAGAGTTTCAGTTGCGTGAAGGAAGTTCTTTTTACACACAGTGGGCTTAATTGCACAATCAATAAACGGTGACATAGCTGGAGATTAAAAACAAAACGAAATGAACTCAATGGTGCATGAAAATCTTCCACGGGAATTCAAAACAGAGTCTATTCATATATTTCGGTTGCATGAAATAAGGAGCTTTGTGTAGTTTTGTAAAACATATGGCAGCCAAGTTTACAACTACAATTTATCAAATAGTATGACAGGAATTTCAGTTTGATTTCAAAATGGAAATGATCAATGAAAACAGTGTGCAGGGTTCATAATGGGAAAAGCAATTCGTTGAATATAAGGTACGAGTGCACATACAATGGCTTCAATTCAACAATCTTAAGAAAAAACGAAAGTCAAAAGGAGGAATTATGATATGATTTTGTTTTTGTATATTTCTTTTCCAAAAGAGAGTTCAAATTCTTTCTTACAAAAGTATAAAGATGGATATTTGGTTTGCATGAACAGAGTAGAGTGGTGAAAAACAGGGACAATATTGTTGCAAAGACAGAGACAAAGGATTTTTAAAAAAAAATTTGATGAAACAGAGGATAGAATATAAGAAAAAGATTAATAAAAACATGTTTATTATGTTTTTATAATCTTTTTATATCAAAACTTTGTTCATATTTTTGAGGATTGGTCTCATCTCTTTGTCAAAGGCATTAGAAAAGAGGTAAGCAGGATGCTGGAGAAACATTTGAAGAACAAATTGATTGCAAATTGAATGATCATTCAATCTCAAGAATGCATTTCAACTTTGAGAAGCTACTATTTTTCATTGCTTTTTCTGGACAAATGAAAATGAAATTTAAAAAACAAAAACATGGATTTTCTTCAGAACGAGCCTGATTAGACTCCATTCAAACAATTTTTTTCAAATTCATTTCTATTTGAGATATTTTTATGGTTCTTCCAACCCATATTTTGCAGATTGCATGGGTAAATCAGTGGCTAAATTGAAAGTGAAGGCCTAGACATACAAAATTTGCTTCACTTAGGGAGATCTAAGGGAAACTAGATATTGGATCCTTTGAGTAAATTGTTGATTTGAGAGGTACATGGATCCTATGTCTGAATGTATTGCAAAATTCAAGTTTTATTTTTCATCTTAAGCCGCTCATCCAGAATGATATATTGATAAAAAAAGTCATCCACAAGAAAAGAGAAGAAGTACATGAAAGCATAGATATGCTTTTACAGGTAGCTCAAGAGAAATCTTCAAGGGACAGATCCATTGGTAGAATAGCAAGGGAGGTCAGCATACAGAGGTAGAAGATCAATGAGACAAAGGCAAGCATGAGGACATGCTTGAAGATCAGCAAGGGAGAGATGTTGGGCCTCAGTTTTGGTCTATTTTTGCTTAGGAAAACCTACTTAATTCTTATATTTTCCATCCATTTTCCATCAAATCCATCTCATTTTGATGTATTTTATGCATATTCAGGTGTTTAATTTTA
>APFE031032312.1:0-24348 GCA_000404065.3 Pinus taeda | reverse complement strand
TTTAACAATATAATTTTATAATTTATATATAATAAATAGAAATATATATTAATAAATATTATGTAACATTCCATTAAAAAAAATCACGTAATATAAGCTTTTTGTGATGTCTTTCTTGTTGGTAACTCTCTATTGATATATTGTGAAAATTTTATATAATATTTCTGAGTGAAAGGAGATGAATAAACTAATGGGCATATATCTAACTATGATTTGAACTAAAATCCGTCTCATTATATTGTTACAATCTCAATTTATTGGAACAGATTGAAATCACCTCTATTCAGTGATTATGCCAAATGCACGATATAGTCATTGTCAATGGCTAGTTACCAGGACCAACTCTTTTTTAATCAACGAGGACACTGTGGGATTCCACTATTCACTAGTTTGTCTCTACTCTCATATTTTGGACATCCCTTAATTGGAATATGGTGATTAAATATTTGGTGAAGTTAATTTAATTGAAATTCACCGGACAGATTTTTAGAGATTCAATTTCTTATTTTAATTGCACATTTATGAAATATTTTATTCAATTCAAAATATTTCTGGTATGAAGGTCTCTATCAAGCAACTAGTTCCTGGCATGATATAGCAAATGCAACATGTCTGTCCCGATTGTAGTGGTTAGTGTAAAAAGAACAAAGTTGTTCAAGACAAGAAAGTACTAGAGGTACACGTCGAGAAGTGACTGCACTGGGAAGTTGGAACTCGGACGTGTACTAGTGAAAATACTCCTGGTATTGGAGGTAGTTAAGAATGAACCTAGTGGAGATAGTCCATATAATTAAAAGGAAAATGATGTTTCCTTCTTAAAATGTATTTTATTCAGTGCACACAAACTCTGAATTCAGATGCCAGCCTTTATACATAAGTTTCATCTGAAGGCGGCGTCAATCAATTGAATTGAAAGTGGAAGATACAGTTAAAATGAGAAGGGCGATTCATTTTCATCTTGGCTGACACATGTTCATCACAAAGACATTTAGATGTCAACCCTTATTTCATATAATTAATCTGAAGCAGGCCATTACTTGAGAGTGGGGTAAGTCTGTAAAGCTTCTCAGCTTTATTTTTACCCGGGAATTTTAATGAGATTGTGACTGAATAAGCAGGGAAATGACTGAGACGGCATATGTACATTATTCTCTCTGAAAATTATATGCTTTTGAAAGAAACCAATCCACACAAACTCTAAACTCAGATGCCAGCCTTTATACACAAGTTTCATCTGAAGGCGTCGTCAATCAATTGAATTGAAAGTGGAAGATACAGTTAAAATGAGAAGGACGATTCATTTTCATCTTGACTGACACATGTTCATCACAAAGACATTTAGATGCCAACCCTTATTTCATATAATTAATTTGAAGCAGGCCATTACTTGAGAGTGGGGTAAGTCTGTAAAGCTTCAGCTTTATTTTTATCCGGCAATTTTAATGAGATTGTGACTGAATAAGCAGGGAAATGACTAATATGGCATGTGTACATTATTCTCTCTGAAAATTATATGCTTTTGAAAGAAAACAATCCACACAAACTCTGAATTCAGATGCCAGCCTTTATACATAAGTTTCATCTGAAGGCGGCGTCAATCAATTGAATTGAAAGTGGAAGATACAGTTAAAATGAGAAGGACGATTCATTTTCATCTTGGCTGACACATGTTCATCACAACGACATTTAGATGCCAACCCTTATTTCATATAATTAATCTGAAGCAGGCCATTACTTGAGAGTGGGGTAAGTCTGTAAAGCTTCAGCTTTATTTTTACCTGGCAATTTTCATGAGATTGCGATTGAATAAGCATGGAAATGACTAAGACGGCATATGTACATAATTCTCTCTGAAAATTATACGCTTTTGAAAGAAACCAATCCCCATATTACTTGGTACCATCACTGCTGCATGGACAAAGGACAGTCTTTCAAGGTGAAGCTGATGAAGCACGGACACTGGACATTGTAACTGGGGACATTGTTTTTGTATTGCAATTGAAAGATCACTCTAAGTTACATTATGACATGCATTTCCTCAACAAAACTGTCAATACTCATCAACCAGAAACCAACTAATTTCTTCAAACTCTACAAGGGACTAACAAGATTGCTCCCTTTCTCCATTACTACTTATTTTAGTTATTGATGGTCTGAGCAGAGGCATTCTGTTGGCTAGAGAAAATGGACTAATTGCTAGATGCGAGGTAATAAGAACAACTGGTATTTCACATCCCATGTTTGTGGATGACCTGTTGTTTTCTAAAAAAATAAAGTAAGCAAACTACAAGCATTCCACAACATACTTTCCAGATTTGGGGTGGCATCTAGAATTATTATGAAAAAAGATAAATATGTTCTCTGATTACTAGTATCTTGCCTCCAAGTCACTAGCACATTTACTAACACTAATACAAGTAACTCATTCAGAAATTGGGAATATGAAAACATACTAGGAATTGGGAATCCACAAACAAATAAAATCCAGTACGTTAGGAAGCATGTGGAATGCGCTCCTCTCCAAGCATAAATTGTGCTTAAACCTTGCTTGACAGGTGTTTGCTGAATCATAAATCTATGCTCCTCTCCAGCTTAAATCGTTGTCAAATCTTGCTTTGGGTATCTTTCAAGCACAACCCAGTAAAATTACAGACCCAATACATGACCCATTTTAATATCTAGTGGCTCTCAATTGAAACTACCAAATGAAATGGTATCAAAGGGTAATTGTGAAATAATAATTAATAAGAACTTGGATCATATGCATAATTAGAAAAAACAACTCAAAAAGAAACTGTTGTTTTTTAAATGGGAGCAACTTAGAAACTGCCAAATGTAATGGTATGAAAAGGTAATTTTGACATAATAAATAATAAAAACTTGCATCATATGCACAATTAGAAAAAACAACTCAAAAAGAAACTGTTATTTTTGAAATGGAAGTTTTTCAAAATTTAAGTTTTAACATGAAGGAAATCCCCAAATTCAACATTCTTAAAATTTTAATTCTAAAAAAAATGAAATGTAAAGGGTTGAAAATTTACGACCCTTCTTAAAAAATTTTAAAATATTATTCCAATTTTTTTTCAAATGACAAAAATCATATTTTAAATTTTTTTTGACGTGTAAAAATCTCTCCTTACTTCTTTGACATGCCAGAGGCCCTTTGAAGGGCTCTGACAAGTTCAATTTTGAACACTACTGGAACCAATCTTAATTACCTAACTGCAGGGGTAAGAGAAGTAGTAAAATCCTTGACCAACGACTAGTTGAGCTAATCGCTCTAACAAAGTTGATTCTCGTTGACCAACGACCAGTTGAGCTTATCGGGCTAACAAAGTTGACTCCCCTTAATGAGATTAGGAGCAACTGTGACTTGTCAAACACGACAAAATTGAAGATAAAAAATAAATAATTAAATAACAAACTCATTAACAAATCAGCCTTTCGCCACTCAAATGGACTGGTTTTCCGTTTATTAGTCCCTGCCTCAGCATGGGACTATAGCAATCGATATCGATCCAATTTCATATTAATTTGGGCGTACCGAATCATTTAACCAAAGTTTTAAATAAACATTTCATCGTTTCTTTTGTTTTATCAAAAGTTTTGTGTTCGAGGTCTTATTGCCGGACCGATTGATTATACACTGTACTGATCGTTTAACCAATGTCTTGTGATATTACAATACGTCAACATGTTTTATTGTGATATGACGTTCCTTCTCTGGGCTGGGACGTGGAGAGTGAGGCGCTGCATGCAATGCATTTGTTCTGCTCTGCTGTTCCGCTCTGTGTTGTCGTGTTGTATTGTAAGTGCAAGGAGACACGTCGTTTTCTTCCCTGGCCTTCATAAATACACCATTAATACCCATTACAGTTCGTACCAAAACACTTGCATTTGCATTCCGTTCATGGGTGTCTTTTCGGCTTCCATGACGCTGCTAATGTTTAAATGGTTCGGTTTATCCATGGCCCTGCTCCTCCTCCTCTTTCACTGGGTTATTCCCAGTGTTCATGGCCATGAGGACAATATGTATGGAGGGGACGTGCAACAGCAAATGTGGTCCTGCGACCCTCTACCTGCAGTTGGTATTGTTAATTAACTTGAACATCAAGTGCCTAGATCTTGAGATGCTTACTCCATGCATAGTTACCTGCAACCAAGGATGGAGAAAACTCACGCATAGTTACCTGCAACCAAGGATGGAGAAAACTCATTCTTTGTTTGTTTGCTATCTATTGGCTTGCCTTCTGTGATGCATATGGCTCTCCTTTCTTCACGCAAGTTTGAGTTAACCGTTATCTTTGGTAGAGTCTATTAACTCCTTGTAAGATTGTCATGGTAACCGAAGGTTTGCTGTTCGATTCTCAGGTCTGCGATTATGATTTTCCCTTGCATCTGGTTGTTGTTTCAGAGGTCTCCATTATCGAACCGCGTAAAGATTCCCTTTTGCTCTATCTTTCAATAATGATGGCCACTTTCTTATTCCAGTTTATTTGCTTTTCAACTTAAGTTTCTGTTGGTGCCTTGTAGACTTCTGAGGCTCGAAGACTAGAGGGTTACCTAGCTTAGTTCTTCCTATGAGTAGTACAATCCTTGATGCCTTTACCGTCCGGGTATGCACAGGAGGAACAAGTTTTATGGAAGTTGTGATGTTCTCTATGAGATACATTTTGGACAATTCTGTGTTAATTTTCGTTAAATTCGAATATATATTCAAATGTATATTTTAATGGAAGTCCTTTCTGGCTAAGCACCGTTGATTTTTATCGTCTGAAAACTCTGGACCTACTTTTCGTTTTTGGTAAGGAGCTACGACATCTTGAGTTTACTCATCATTTTAAGGGGAACTTCAAAACCCTAGCAAATTTTGTCGTTTTCATTAAATATAGAGATGTATTTTCCAGGTCAATCTATCTTTCTTTAAATCGTGCATTACTAGTATTGAATTCCTCTTTTACATTGGTTGGTTAATGAATTATGAGCCCTATATATGGAGTCACTGTATATTATTTATGTCGGTACCCTTGTTTGATTAGATTGCATTAGAAACAATTTTTAACTGGTCATTGAATTCCATAACCCTCGTTCGTATGGACTCAACTAGATCATCTTCTTAGCTAGCTGTTTATTGTTTGTTTAAATTGGTGTTTTCGTTCTTGCTTATTTCATGTTAAATTTACAGCTTCTAGGCTTGGATCTCTAGTGGGTTATGCCGACAGGATTCCCACTCGTTCCCCTTTGCTAATTTAGGAATTTTTTCACTATTTTCTCGGAACTGATATTCAAGTTTATGTTTTCTTTTATAATTATCATTTCAGAATCTAGGTGTATAGTTAATATAGCTACTTCTTGATGATGGAATACTACTGTAACTTTTCCGACATAATTTGTATCCTTTTTCTTTCACTTTCTTGAGGTTTTTAGGATTTAGCATTTGCAATTATTCTATGCCTTTGTTTTTCTTCTTTTGTTTAGGAATTAACTAATTAATAGCTAAGGTTTTTAGCTATCTTAACTAGTAGCATCATGCACATATATATACTGATATTGTAAGTAATATTAATAGAAATAAACCAAGCATGCAATTATACCATTCAACAATAAATAAACTCAGTGACTAATAATCGAGTTCCAGATTATACTTAGCTGGCTCGCTGAACTGAAAAAAAAAAAAAAAAAACAAAACAAAACAAAACAAAACAAAACCTTTTATCTCAACTTGCCTCCAAACCTTGAGATGGGACTGTAGCGATCGATATCGATCCAATTTCATATTAATTTGAAAAAAAACCTTTTATCTCAACTTGCCTCCAAACCTTGAGATGGGACTATAGCAATCGATATCGATTATATTTCATATTAATTTGGGCGTACCCCTCCTTCTCCGCCGACGCGATAGCACGATATCGCATCGGAGTCTCTTCGCCACAGTACCTCCAGTATCTCACCACGTCGCTCTGTACCAGGGACCCACAGCTGACGTCATCCGCCGTACAGCCAACGCCATGCTTACGTCATCAGCCAAAAAAGCCGAAAAAGCTTCGCGGAGGAAGAAAAATCGCACTTCGGAGCTCCAGATCAAGAAACGGAGGCAGTTTCTGATCGCGCAACTCTACGGGAAATAGGCCATTTCGAGGAATCTTCAGGGAATCTTTTGATTGCCGAGCCCACTGCGCGCCGAAAAAGCCCGAAAATCGCCCGATCGTGCCAAAGGATCCGGTTTAAAGACAGCAGCAGATCATTCACATAGTTTAAAGTATATCAGATCAAATCAGCAGGCATCAAGCGTGTCAGAGAGTATCAATCGACGGCGGAGGCCATCAATGTAGCGGCAAAGTGTATCAGCGAATATTTTGAGCAGCGGCCTGAAGCAAGAGAAAATTGAATATCTTCCAGCAGATTCATCAAAGGAGAGCGAAACTACTTGAAGCTCTCAAATCATAATTATTGCACATTCAATTCACATCAGAGCCGAAGTTCAGTCCCCAAAGCGCAATCATTCAGTAGCACCGCATCTGGTCCCCAAGGGCCACCTCGTCACCTGTTCCGAATCACCTGCCCCCAGCGCAGCCAAAAAGATTTACTTGCATTTAATTCCAGCAGCATTTAGATTTTTGAAGAGTTCTGAGCAGACCTGTCAAGGTCACTTGTAATGATGTCTTTCTGATTTTTTGTTTATAAATACCACCCTGAGCACTGTTGTGAGGGGTTGGTTGGTTGGTAGTAGTTGTTGGTCAGTCTTATTTCCAGCATTTTCTCTGAGCAGAGACTCGCACTGTAACTGTCATAATTTTCCATAATCAAAGATTACTGAAAGCATGGATTGCGAAACAACTTGATGTTTTCTCTTGGCCAAGGAATGATCATGGAATTCCTGTGCTTCTACATGATCCAATAAGTGTTTTTCTCCCCTGTTTTGTTTAATTTTTTATCACCTTTCCGCTCTCTAAATCGCAGGAAAAAATAATAGCTTAAGATTTGTTTCAATACACCTTAAGTTCAATTTCTGTTTTTTTCAATGTTTTCTTCAGAAACGGTTATGAGCTTGTATTCTTAAATGATCTGGTTTACGCTGTTTCTTTCACATATGAGTGCATGTCTTAGGAATTCTTAACTGATCCGGGATCCCACTCATCCACTTCTCCTCTCTGTCAGCATGATGAAATGATTCTCCTTTGCCTTTCATCCCTGATGTTCATTCCGTACTTTCAGCAGACTCAGTATTGTATCCTGTGTGTCTATCCCGCTCCGTATCCCCTTGTGACCAAGAAAACGCTAGCATGCCTCAATCTGTGACTCCATGCCCAATGGTTCGAAACTTATGACAACTTACTCTGCCTCTTTGTTCGAGAATCCTACCTTCTTTCCAATCACAGTCAACATTCCCTTGAAGTCAGAAAGCTAGCCTAAAATCATCAACTAAGGTTGAATCAAAAGGAGAGAGCCCTCTCCGATTGCAGGTGGCTAGAACCTGCAATCAGAAGATTGGTTTGTGGTTACCTCGGCCGTATCCCTACTAGGAGCATAGGGACAACCTGAGCAATAACATAATGGCGACTCCACTGGAGATCTCCTCAGATAAATCAATGCAACCAGTCTGCAGCTCTACAGAGGAAGACACCGACTTGTAAAAGCCTCAGCCGACCTGTATCTGCGCACTCCATCGGGGGTTCAAGCGCTTTGTTCATCTTTAAACCCCACTGGAGGATGTGCTCCTGTTTTTCAAAGCTTGTCACGCTTAGTTCTGATCTTTGATGGTGGACAGAGATCAAGCACTTTAGAGTCTAGACATCCACCTGGCGACTCTACTTCAAGTTCAATCAAAGGCTCCACTGAGGAACGAACCAAATGTTACAGCCAAGTGCCCCATGTAGTAACAAAAAGAGAGAATGACCGAATCTTGGGAGGAACTTCCTTTAGAAGAAGCTCTAGAAAAATGCAGAGAAAGTTTATTAGAGTTTGAGCTTAATGAAGATTTTTTCAGAGCGGTATTGTCAAAAATACCAGGCGACCGGAATAAACTGTTCCTTGAGTTTGTTGTGGAAAAATATGAGAATGAAATTGAACTCTTGGGAGCTCAAAGTCAGTCTTATGTTTTTCGTAGCCCTCAAGAGTTTTGCCAAAATCTTCCTCCTCCAGTTCACAGGGAAATAGTGTTGTCCCCTGAATTACAGTTTGAGTATGATCTGGGTTCCAAGGGAAAGACAGAAGGATCATCGGCTAGGGTCATTACCGAAGTTGTAGCTGATTCTTGCAACCCAAAGAACCCGGAATCATGCCTGAGCTTCCATTCCCATATTCAGGAGGGAACACTGTTGCCTGAGGACCTGCAGATTCTGTGTGATCTGGGTTCCAAGGGAAAGACACAAGGATCATCGGCTAGGGTCATTACCGAAGATGTAGCTGATCTTTCCAACCCAAAGAACCCGGAATCATGCCGAAGTCTCC
Source organism: Pinus taeda (assembly GCA_000404065.3). NCBI lineage: Eukaryota > Viridiplantae > Streptophyta > Pinopsida > Pinales > Pinaceae > Pinus > Pinus taeda. Next base: position 15,894 of record APFE031032312.1, on the reverse strand, counting down.
CGTCCTCAACTCAGGAGAAGATGCTGCTGCCCGCTGATTCACAAACTCTGCATGACTCTACTGCCAAGATAGAACGGTCGACTGCCAGGCTCACCACCGAGGACGCAGCCACCCTGTCTGTCTAAGATGAAGCAAAAGAAGTTCTCTCACAGGGTAAGTTCATCGATCCAATCGCAGACTACATGGAACTTTGGCTTAACAAAATTTTGTTAACGAGTTTTTTCAGTGAAGACCGTAAGCTTCAGCAGCAAGAATTGGAGGCCACAATTTTGGTTGTAAAAGCATATGCCCGGATGATGCTTTTGCGTTCAGATACGATCAGTCAGCAAGTTTATCTCGTTTCACAGTTGCTTAAATCGCTGCACTGGTTGTTTTATTTTACCTAACGGCAGAGTAACTGCTGGTTAGGGTAGGTAGGTAGAAGGAATAAAGCAGCCGGAGGAAACAAATTTTGCAGAAGACAGCAAGAAACTAAAAACCAAGGCGTTCTGGCCTGCTGTTCTTGACTCCTCACAAGGAGAAGCCATCCCCGAGTGGAGCCACTGTTAGCTTCCTGCTGCAGCAGGTATTCATTTTTCATGATTGGCATTTCACAGGCCAAATATGTCGTACTTTGCTTGCTGCAATGCTCCATATTTGCTCAAATAGTCTCCAAATGAAGAAGGCTACTTCAAAGTTCATCTAATTGCCTTCAAATTTTGTAAAAGTTATCCCGGTGTCACTATTTTTTAGTTAAAAGGAGGTCCAAACAGTTTAATCTTGGTCTCCCTAGGTTTAAATTTCCTGTTTCAGAATATAGAGATTGTAAATCTGTCCAAACAGTTTAATCTTGACAGATTCTTAGATAGGTAGAGAAACAGAGGAGCTCAACAGCTTAATCTGAGCTCCGGTAGAAATAAGGGTAGAAAGTAGATAGGAAAGCATCAAAAGAAAAAGAGTGACGGGTTTGCAAGTCTAAGTGCACCCCCAAGTAAAAGAAGAAAAAATGCTAGGCAAGTAGGTTGGGTAGGTAGTTCTGAGGTTGTTGAATTGCTGACCAGTTCTAGGTTTTCAGGTATAATATCATGCAGAACATAATCAGCAAAGATTTGTAAGCAAAAACGCTCAAAAGAGGTATAACTGACTCCCCTTCTCTGTTTTCCCCAATCATTAACTAACTTCCCCAAAAGAGGTCAAGATCTGCTTGACACCTCTTAAGTTCATCATCTCCATAACTCTGGCTTGAGTAAAGATCTGCTTTATTCAAAGTTGTTCCATATTTTCTCCCAAAGTATGGTCCTACCCCCTTTTAACAGCCTAAGCTCTCCCGAACTTAGCACTTTCTCACCATCTCCATATTAACCACTAACATTATTATTTAGTTCCCTATTCTTCCCATCCCCTGTTAATATTAAGTAAAATCCCCCTATGGAATATCCCTCCCCCTGGTTGAAAATAACCATAAGTACTCCCAGGAATTGCTCAGTTTATCTGAAACTCGGCAAGAACCTCCGACCTCCAAAACCACCTTCCAGATACGATGGACTCCTTCCAAAGTATAAAATCCCTCCGAGGTAGTCGGACCCCTTCCGAAACCTCAAGTACCTTTCACACCCACTTACCTGCTCTTTCCTCCTCAAAATCTGTTTTCGCATCACACTTTCGCACTCTCATCTTCATGCAAAACATCGCTCATCCGTCCCCCCCCCCGATGCGATATTGCGATGTCGGCAATCGGGGATTACAAACGCCGAGTGTCCAATCCATTCACCTCTCTGTCTCCGCCGATGCGATATTGCGATATCGTTGATCGGCAGTCGCAAGCGCCAAGTCCCCAAACCAATTCCCCCCTCCTTCTCCACCGATGCGATATCGCGATATCGCATCGGAGTCTCTTCGCCACAGTACCTCCAGTATCTCACCACGTCGCTCTGTACCAGGGACCCACAGCTGACGTCATCCGCCGTACAGCCGACGCCATGCTTACGTCATTAGCCAGAAAAGTCGAAAAAGCTTTGCGCTATTCGCGCATTGGAAACTACCTCCGTTTCTTGATCTGGAGCTCCAAAGTGCGCATCACTACGGGAAATAGGCCATTTCGAGGAATCTTCAGGGAATCTTCTGATTGCCGAGCCCACTACGCGCCGAAAAAGCCCAAAAATCGCCCGATCGTGCCAAAGGATCCAGTTTAAAGACAACAGCAGATCATTCACAGAGTTTAAAGTGTATCAGATCAAATCAGCAGGCATCAAGTGTGTCAAAGAGTATCAGTCGACGGCGGAGGCCATCAATGTAGCGGCAAAGTGTATCAGCGAATATTTTGAGCAGCGGCCCAAAGCAAGAGAAAATTGAATATCTTCCAGCAGATTCATCAAAGGAGAGCGAAACTACTTGAAGCTCTCAAATCATAATTATTGCACATTCAATTCACATCAGAGCTGAAGTTCAGTCCCCAAAGCGCAATCATTCAGCAGCACCGCATCTGGTCCCCAAGGGCCACCTCGTCACCTGTTCCGATTCACTTGCCCCCAACGCAGCCAAAAAGATTTACTTGCATTTAATTCCAGCAGCATTTATATTTTTGAAGAGTTCTGAGCAGACCTATCAAGGTCACTTGTAATGATGTCTTTTTGATTTTTTGTTTATAAATACCACCCTGAGCACTGTTGTGAGGGGTTGGTTGGTTGGTAGTAGTTGTTGGTCAGTCTTCTTTCCAGCGTTTTCTCTGAGCAGAGACTCGCACTATAACTGTCATAATTTTCCATAATCAAAGATTACTGAAAGCATCGATTGCGAAACAACTTGATGTTTTCTCTTGGCCAAGGAATGATCACGGAATTCCTGTGCTTCTACATGATCTAATAAGTGTTTTTCTCCCCTGTTTTGTTTTATGTTTTATCACCTTTCCGCTCTCTAAATCGCAGGAAAAAATAATAGCTTAAGATTTGTTTCAATACACCTTAAGTTCAATTTCTGCTTTTTTCAATGTTTTCTTCAGAAACGGTTATGAGCTTGTATTCTTAAATGATCTGGTTTACGCTGTTTCTTTCACATATGAGTGCATTTTTTAGGAATTCTTAACTGCTCCGGGATCCCACTCATCCACTTCTCCTCTCTGTCAGCATGATGAAATGATTCTCCTTTGCCTTTCATCCCTGATGTTCATTCCGTACTTTCAGCAGACCCAGTATTGTATCCTGTGTGGCTATCCCGCTCCGTATCCCCTTGTGACCAAGAAAGCGCTCGCATGCCTCAATCTGTGACTCCATGCCCAATGGTTCGAAACTTATGACAGCTTACTCTGCCTCTTTGTTCGAGAATCCTACCTTCTTTCCAACCACAGTCAACATTCCCTTGAAGTCAGAAAGCTAGCCTAAAATCATCAACTAAGGTTGAATCAAAAGGAGAGAGTCCTCTCCGATTGCAGGTGGGCTAGAACCTGCAATCAGAAGATTGGTTTGTGATTACCTCGATCGTATCCCTTGTGAATGTGGAAAAATTGAAATTGTATGAGCCTCCAATGATTAATGATAATGAAGAGAATGTTCAAATTCCATCTATTGAATGCTTTATGCCTAAATATTTAGATGAGTTGCATGAAGACTCAATTCTTGATAGGAGGATAAGGACTTCACGTAGAGGCAATGTGGAGTATCTTTGAGTTGGGCTCAAAGGTACCAATCCAAATAAAATAAGGTGGACTGATATCGAGAAAGTGAGGGAGTTGTACACTCATTTACTTATTGAGTTAAAACAGAGTTTTGGTGGTCCAAAAGTTTCCAGTGGGGAGGAATGATCCAGGGGATAAAAATATGCTAAAAAATCAAAGTGATCAAAATCTCTCAAAGCTAACACCAAATCATATATCTCGTCGTTCTGATTCCAACGACGCTTGAATCACCTCAATTCGACATTGTATGTGAAAGCTATCACATTTTGAATTTTTTGACAAACAACTAAAAAAACAACTTGTAGAGTTGAGTGGAAAGGGCGAACAATGATGTAGCAATGATGTCAACAATCTCATTGTGTAGGTATGGTGGTCACACAAGCCAATATCATGCTAGCACAACAGCCTCTCTCTCTCTCTCTCTCTCCCCTTGTTTTTCCTTCTCTCTCTCTCCCTCCCTCACTTCCTCCCCTCTCTCGTTCTCTTCTCCCTTGTGTCATTTCACCATCTCCCACCCTTCCTCTCTCTTCCCTCTCCACTCTCTCCCTCCAAACCTCTCACTCACTCACACAGTCTCTCTCTCTCTCTCTCTCTCTCACCCCCCCCCACACACACACGTATACACACATTCACAACACCCTCTCCAAATTTGTCTCTCTTCCTCCCCATGTCAACCAAAAATATCTTCCTTCCACTCCCTTCCCGACCCTCTTCCCTAATCTCTCTCACATTTTGACTCTCACACAATCTCTACCCTCACCAACTCATTCTTTTCTACATCTCCCTTTCTCTCCCTCCTTGGCCCCTTTATCCCTCCCTTTCTCACCCTCCCCTCCTCCTTAAACCAACCACAACCAATTCCCACTAACTCATTCTTCTCAACACTCCGCTCTCTCTCTACTTTTCTCCTTCTTTCTCCCCTTTGGCCCCTCTATCCCCTTCTCTCTCACCCTCCCCACCCTATGAAAGCCACCTCAATGATTTTCCATGTATTAAAGTCACTAGCTACATGAATGTGTGCAAGCTCCTAGTACTAGAAGTGTGCATACATTGTTGACACCAAGAACACACATGCATTATTAATGCACACATATTTTTTGGAATTTAAATATTTCTGAGTAGGAATCCAACATGCACGACAACTTGGTTAATTCAGATATAGGTTCATGATCATGAATCTAGTGGTTTGGGCTGCAAAAACATGCAAACATCGATTTTTGAAATATACCCATATAGAGTCTATTATCTATCTATCTATCCCTCGTTTATTTTTTAAATTAATAGGCCAAAATCTTAAAATACATCCCTTTCTCTTATAACTTATAAGGGCGTTGACTATTTAGGAAAAATTATATGGTGCACTAGAGGACTTTAAGACCTATAATCTAAAAAGGGAAGGGATGTTTGATAATTGTAAGACGCTTTTAAGTTGTACTAATAGAGAGCCTTATAATTTCAAAGATATAATGACTTCCATAAATTAAAAATATATAGAATTAAAATTGCAAATTTAGTTGTGCGAAAGAACAATATGTTTTTTACAACTCCACAAGCTTAGATTCCATCATTTAGATACTCAATCGCTAGAGAAATAGAAACATGTGCATTATATTTTGTATGAAAAATAATGTATGCTAATTTCGAAAACTCAAATTTCACATAATTCCTATAAATAAAAATTATATACTCGAAAAGCAAATTCATAATGAATTTGAAAATTTATATATAAATATATTGGATTATATCTCTAATTATCTTTCCAAATTAACATATTGTTATTTTGCTAATTTTATTTTACCACACATCATCAATAACATCATTAACTTCCACCAACTCTATTATTAAATTTTAATAGTAAAACCTAATATTGTTAAAAAATCTTAATATCAATCACTTACTAAATTTTAAATCCTATTATTAATAAATTTTAAATTTTAAACCATTCTGGAAAACGTACGATTTCTGCAACTTCCGGAAAATTCTGGAAACACTCTGCTAACCAATAAGGCTTACCGAGACTAAATTCACGACGATAATAATATAATAAAGCATGTGAGAATTAGAAAGTTCATTGATTGATGTCATATTATAGCATTTCTTGACTTTGAGCGCACTTCGCAAGTAGATTTGGACATAGTCACTATCTTGGACAATACCAAGTTCGTGAATAAGAGTATATAACACCCCTGGTGTACGTAGCGGCCTGACTCTCGGATCCATCACCATCATCCACGGCCCACCCGCTTGACTTTGGAATCAGTAACAATTCTGGACGCCAGGCACTCCAGAATGCAGAAAGGATCTATTTTTGCACATGAAGATGAGAATCGATATGCCAAGTGGAACTTGTCTACCTTCTCATGTCATGGATGGACGGCGGAGGTCGCTTCCATTGTCGTCAGGTGGGTAAAAAAAGAAAACAACATAGATAATTGACAGAGAATTTTTCAATCATGAGGAACATACACTCTTTCAGCGTGTTTCACAGCATAGACGTTTGTATTAAGTGGATAATTGACTGGGCACATGCTGAATTGGCGTACAGAGGTATTGATGGGGGCAGAAAACTGGACTTTTTCCAAAATCTCGGCTCATATGAAACGATTGAACGCTATAAGAATGCTGGAATCATCTATGTTTAACAGGTTCGGAGAGAGATATTCAACTGAACTGAAACGAGAGAACGGTTCATTTATTTATCACCGTTGCAGAGATCCTGTGATAGGGCAAGAAGAATACAAAGGTATCAACAAAGTTCACCATCATCGCCAGCAGATCCACAGATTGTTAACATGGCTTGCATTGTAGCGGTGAATTCTCCCTCGGTCTTCGCCTCCTGCAGGTCCCCTTCTATACACAATTCTGGTATTGAGATATGGGCAGCTTCCCCCAGGAATCATGGTTTCCAGACGCCCAGGAGCAGCGGCATCCACGCAAATTGTGTGGGGTCTCCGCTGAGGCCTGTTTTAACCATCAGAGACGAAAATATGCTGTGGATCGAGAGCGGGGAGAGCCCGGCCAAGAGGCCTTTCCCTTCTTGTGTCAATGTCCCGGAGGATAATGGTTCGAATGTCCGCAAGTTCCCTTTGCCTCCTCTCAAAAGGAAACGACCGCAGAGGCTGGATATTCCGCTGCAGCTGTCGGGCCTAAACGTGCCGTGCCCGGCAGTGGAGCAGCCGAAGGAGGTGAATGAGGAGGGTACTCATTATGCAGTTTCGCGCAAAAAAGGTCGGCGAGAATTCATGGAGGATACCCACAAAGCCATTGTCAATGTTCTCGGTGATTCCAGACAGGCCTTTTTTGGTGTGTTCGATGGTCATGGTGGTCGGAAAGCTGCAGCTTTCACTGCCGAAAATCTTGGCCAGAATATTGTGGACGCTGTGCTCAGCATGGAAGATGAAACCGAAGACTTTCTTGAGCAGGCCGTTAGAGCTGGATACTTAACAACAGATGCTGAGTTTTTGAAGCAGGAGGTTGGCAGCGGTACTGCTTGTGTGACCGCTCTGATTAAAGGTGGTAACTTAGTGGTTTCCAATGCTGGGGATTGTCGAGCAGTTATGAGCAGAAAGGGCGCTGCTGAAGCCCTTACATGTGATCATCGAGCTGGAAGGGACGACGAGCGACAACGGATAGAAAATTTGGGTGGAATTGTGGAGCTCCGCCATGGAGTTTGGCGAGTTCAGGGATCTCTGGCTGTATCTAGGGCAATAGGGGATTCACACTTGAAAGAATGGATAACCGCTGAACCAGAGACGAGAAAGATTAAAATTACATCTGATTGTGAGTTTTTAATTTTTGCATCAGATGGGATGTGGGATAAAGTAAGTAATCAGGAAGCAGTGGATATTGCCAGGCCTTTCTGCGTCGAGAAGCAACCTAATTTTATACCATTAGCAGGAGGTCCTATGGCTGCTTGCAAAAAGCTTGTAGAAGTAGCAGTAACCAGAAAATCTCAAGATGATATTAGTGTGATGATAGTACAACTGCCACATTTTTGCATGAAAGAGATTTAGAAAGTGTCAGGTGAGCGGAGGGATACCACCAAAAAATTAGACTGGTTACACCCATCTGACCAACATGGGTGTTGCAGACAATAAAACGACCCTGTACACTTGCTAATTAAGTAGCGGGAAGGATGGGAGACAACCACATCCATTTTTGTACAGTTCCGCATAATACAAGTTTCAATCCGCTTTTCCCAAATACTCTCCAATTCAATTTCGGTGATCATGCTTAAATTTTGCACTACTGTCATAAAAACGTGTTTTCACCATTATTCTTTAATTTCATTTTTCACCATCATGTTTAAATTTCTTAAAACGTAGTCATAAGAATTTACCACTTTACTACTGCATTTGACATATACATCTAACATCTTATAAAAAAGTTTAGTGGCTGTAATAATTATATGTTTTATGTTACGTCCTCTCATTCTACTTTGAAACTACTTCAAAAACTCGATCTACTTTCAATTCTACTTCGAAACTACTCAAAATGGTGTTGAAGGCAGAAGAGTTAGTGTATAGAATAAGTTTTAGCGTGTATGATACTTAATTGAGGGACATGGAGTAATTCACCACTTTGGATTGTTAATGTGGATTCAAAGAAACTAGTGAATGAGGTAGAATGCTTACACTATAGAATCTTATTTAGTGAATATGATCTATATTCCAGGACTTCTAGTCCAAACAATTGATAATATAAAACTTTAATGTGAAATAATGTTACTCTATTTTTTGTAATTATGATTAAAGTGAAATATATTTCAAGATATTAAATTTTAAGTATTAAGACATTATTTGAAACGCCTCAAATTTATCTAATTTATCTACTGAGAGTTATATGTCCGAGGAAATTAAATACCATGCTATAGCACTGAAATAAACACTTTAAATAAAGAAATATGTCATCATGCATCTTAAAAGGAAATTAAATACCATGCTATAGCATTGAAATAAACACTTTAAATAAAGAAATATGTCATCATGCATCTTAAATTTGAGTGAGGGAGAAAATTATTTTATTACAACATTGTTAATACATTTCGCACTGAAATAAACACTTTAAATAAAGAAATATGTCATTATGCATCTTAAGTTTGAGTGAGGGAGAAAATTATTTTATTACAACATTGTTAATACATTTCACTTATTGGTTGTTGATTATACCAAAGTAACAACAAAATTAATCATACCAAGGTAGCCACAAGATGAATGAAAAACAAAATGGTTGTTTGTAGATAAGTGAGTTAATGTTTCAAACTAATAATAAGCAATCATAATGATTCTAACTAATATAAAAATGAATCATTCTAACTAATATAAAAATGAATCACAACATGATTGTGTGCAAAATTGTTTTGTTGTCTACTTTTAAAATAAGAGTTATTGTGAGTGTAAAAATATATTTGGCACCTATGTACATGTCTATATAATTGTCACACTATGAGATTAAATGAGAGTGAATAGCGATTTATAAACACAAGAACCATTACTTAAATGCTACCAAAATCTAAACAATGAAATAACATGATTTAGCACATGAACCTATGCTAATATTTATAGAAAAATCTAAAAAAATTGTTAAACACATTGAACTAAAACCATACACAGTGAGATAACCATAGTACATAGTTATTTACCCTTAAAATCCAACTTCAGGAAACCAATTTGGTAGGGTATTTATTGCTCTCTCGGATTTTAGGGATTTTCTTCCAAGAATAAAACCAAAGCCTTACTAATCCTAGTAGGGAAAGCATTCTAATTTGTTATAAAGAGGACAACATTGAGATCTATTTAGATAGCTAGAAATCCAAATGTTGTTGCCCTTTTATTTCCCCCTCTTTTTCTTATTAGTACCATTCCCTTTTAGGTTCTCATTTTATTTTTTATTTAGTTAATTGTTTGGCTCTTACATTGGCATCTCAAAGTTCTTTGTGAAAAATGGGTAGCTAAGTAATTCAAGGTGTGGCCATCACACCAACAATTGCAACCTCCTACTTTATCCACCTTTATAGTTTTAAATTAATAGTTTGTAGCTCATTCCTCTATAGTGATAACACTATTACTTCCATAACGACAACTTTCATAGAATTTTCAATAGCTTCCACAATAAAAAATTTAGTGGCCTCTTCTTTTGCTAATATTTTTTCTTAATCTAAATCATGATCCATTTCTATCTATTTTAGATCCATTTTAGATTTCACATCCTCATTGGGAGGCTTTTGGTTTTCAAAAGCTATATCATTAATGAGATGGAAACACATGACTTCCATTTACTTTTCCATCTCCACCATTTCATAATAAAGAAGATTACCTATTGCTTTCTGGTCTATTACTAAATTTCTATTATAGAAGATATTCTCTCTCTCCCTTTATGTGATATGACTATGTATATGTGTTATCTAAGGATTTTTTGGGGGTGAAACTTTTCCCATTAGCTATCTTTTGGCCATTTCAAAATAAAATAAAATCACCCATTTTGTTAAAAATTGCCTTTTTTTTCCATAGATATGAATAAATTGATATTTTTCACCAAAAGTTTCCCAATTTTAATAGTAAATGATATGATTTTCTATTAAATATTTACCTACATTTTATGTGTTTGATTTTTCAAACTAGAACAATGGCCTAGAATATTATACATAACTATAATATTTAATTTCTCAAAATATACAATGTTACGTCCCTTCACCAAGTGACATTTTTTCCTTATCATAGCAAGTAGTAGCCTTACCCCATAGGTGTATGAGCCACCAAATATCACTTCATAGGTGTCTAACAATGCAATTGGACAATTTAGTTCATAAAAATAGTTAGCATTAATGGAAAATTTGATTTTATATGTCTCAGTGATTCTCATAAAAGATTTCCCTTGCAACCATGCTAGTAAGCCTGGATGCATTAGATTATAAGTTTCTAAAATAATCTCATCAACTAATGTTTCAGAAATCAAATTACACTGGGAACCATTTTCAAGTAGATAATTTACCTTTTGATTCCTCACTTGAACTTTGATTCAGAATATTGGAAAGTTGCCTCCACTTCCTTTTGATTATTACAAAGTGGTGAAAATTATGGCTTCATCTAGATAGGAAATGCTCTTTACACTTTTTCTTTTGTCTTGATAGCTTCTCTTGCTTCCTCTTGGACTTTAGCCACTTTGTAGGCAAACTCAAATAAATTTCAAAAACTTCTCTTATATGGATGGTCCATATGAGAATATTTGTAATGTCTATTAGATTACTTTGGTAGTATTCCCTGATGCAATCTTCCCCGAAATGAACTTCCACCATCTCTAGAGTAACACTTACACAGTCTTCCCCATGCAATATTGTCCCAAAATTACCTCCTTCCTTTGGGTGATCCAGGGATGTTCTAGTCCTTCATTGGTGCTTCCACTTGGTCAACCACTTCTAGATATCACACTTCTACCATCTCTAGAGTGACACTTACACAGTCTTCCCCATGCAATATTCACCTAAAATTGCCTCCTTCCCTTGGATGATCCAGGGATGTTCGAGTCCTTCCTTGGTGCTTCCACTTGGTCAACCACTTCTAGATCTCACTCTCGGACTGAGCAAAGGAAACATAAGGTGTTTAGAGGCGCAGGCAATGATGACCTTGCTATCTATTTGGGTGGGAATTGACTTGGCTCAAGGAGTTCACTTGATTTGAATGAGATTAGAAAGAAATAGTGTGATCTGAGATCAGAAAGAATTTGTGAATAAATTAATTTGTAGTATCTATTAGATTTTTTCATTTTTTTCAATTGTGGATACAAATTTTCAAATTTATCAGATAAACATCTCTACTTATCTATAGAAGTTATCATATTATTAATTTTCTAATTTTACATTACCATACATCATGAGAAACCATCATTAATTTACACCTACCCTATTTTTAAACCTTATAAAATGAAACTTGATATTATTAATAAGTCTTAATATTAGTATTATCAAAATGTTTTTATTAAACCACCTTTGTTAATTTCACAAAAATATGTTACATAAAACTAAATTTCATAACAATATGTTACATAAAACTACTCCCATTTTTTTTCTCTCAACCGATAATGGCAAAACAATTTTACGCGGAACTAAAACAATTTCTATAGCTTCCAGAAAATTCTGGAAACTTTCTCATAACCAATACGGCTTCCCAAATACTAAATTCACTATCAATAATAATATAATAAAAATTCAGTTGGTAGCAGTCAGAATGGACGGCGTGTTACACGACTTGCGAGGCTACACCAGTGGTCGATTCCTCTATAAAAAAATAAAAGTTAAAAAATAAAAATAAAAATTGAAAGATTCAGTGATTAATATTATATTATAGCATTTCTAGACATTGAGGGCCACCTTGCAAGTACAGTTGGGACTAGTCACTAACTGGACAATACCAAGTTCATAAATGATTCTGAATGGACCTGGAGTCCACTGCAGAGTCGAACGCCTCACCATTCCAACCGGAGTTGTCTATAATGCTACTTTTTGGAGATTCCGCCGGCGGAAGAAATTGAGGTTAAATCTTGATTTGTTGAAGTTAAAATGGTTTTTTAACTGCATATTTGGATTCAGCACGCTGAAAAACCCTTGGGATGCTTTGATTGTGCAGAAACTAGCTATCAAACATGCGATTCCAATAAATTACTACCCAATTTTGACCAAAAAAACCTATCGAAAATACTTTCAAAAAATCTCATTATAAACAACTGCACTCCAAAATGCCGAAAAGATCTATTTTTGCAGTAGCCCATGTGCTGATGAATGATGACGACATAAATGAGAAGCGATATGTCATGTGGACTTTCTCCGGCTTTCCATGGATGGACGCGGAGGTGGCTTCCATTGCCGTCAGGTGTGTAAAAAGAAAACAACTGGCAACGTAAATGATATAGACTTTTTTAATCATGAGGAACTTAGACTCTTTCAGTGAGTTCCAGAGCGTAGACGTGTTGTAGAGAATAGAGTTTGAATGCATCATATTTTAGAGATTAAATTCTTGAAGTCTTAATTTTTTTTGAAAGTGTAAAATTTAGAGAAAATATTAATACTTAAAAAGATTTGAATCTACCTCACCATAGATAAATCTTTAGTGTATTTATAAATATCATTTGAGCAAATATTTGCACTTAAAAAAATTTGTTTTTTCTGGATGCACCATAAATCCTAGTTTATATATAATAATTGGTGCTTGGTGTAATACCGTTTATCTAGGTTGTAATTCTAGTTAAATTTGTCTAATATAATCAAATGGTAATTTCTTAAACAACTTTTATTAAATTTGTTTTTACATATTTCCATAACACATTATGGAAATATAGTTAGGCTTTATAATTGTGTAGGTATTTAGTATATACGTTAATATTAAAATCATGTTAGGTAAAAAAAACTAGTTTCTTTCGTGGCAAGTGTTAAGTGCTCTAGATATGAAAATATAATCACATCAAAATAACAAAGAATAAAATGGAAATTATTCTCATTTTATTAATATCAAAACTCTTAAGGTAAGGTAATGTTTTACAATTGATACGTTTATAAAAGGAGTCCACTCTTGTTCACTTTACTTTTCAAGGGGGCAACATTCTAATGAGTTAAGCTTGATTACAACATTCTTCTCCACCTACAAGAAGGAGTTCTTCCTTATTTATAATTATCAAGAGAAGTATAGAGAAATTTAATCATAACAAACTCATAACTATTTATGGACCTTCCTTAGTGAGTCCCCATTTATATTTAATCACTACCAACTGTTATAGTGGGTCTTGCTTAATAATATAGAAGACCCAATCCACTTTACATTGAATGGAATCATGTATTATTTCCCTTGGGTATCTTCCTAGGCACCCTATATCACCCCTCTGTACGCTACATTCCACCCCCCTTAAAAAAGTGTTTTCCTCGAATCCTGTCATGAAAAAGTACAATCACCATATACTAGAGTCTCATGTCTGAGCGTGGATCATGATGTTGAAGTAGGAGAAACAAACATGGAAAAATTTTCAAGGATAGAAATTTATTTCAAAGTTTAGAAACCTTGGTGAATCTTACTAGTCCAAAATGTGCAAATTGTAAAATGCTTGGAATTTTTTTTGTAAAAATATCAAAATTTATAATGATTTTATATAGAAATTATAAAATTTGGTGGTTTCTAAGTTAAAATAATTTTAGACTATAAAATTTGGATGGATATTTTCTAGAAAACATGGAGATTGGAAAATTGTTTTCTGGAAAAAACATCGAAAATTAGCCCACCTATGAATATTAGCCCCTAAAATTTCCCTAGAAAGAAGCAAGGTCCCCTATACATGTGTTAATCACCGTGTTGAACTAGACTAATAAGCTCCATTTTAATCTTGGGTTCCATGTCCAAGTGTTGATGTTTACTCCCCTTTCAAGAAACCCAAATTAAATAGTTGATTAAAAATAGTGCTCTAAATGTCTACTCATGCCATTTGGATATAAATATATAGACCCATCCATAGTTAAGATATCATCCACATAACACACTACAAATGGGGAATAAGCAACCTACAAACTTGTAACCTTGACTCACCTAGGGGATCAAAAATATTCTCAAAAATCAAAGTGCTAAAAATCGCTCGAAAATAGCACCAAATTGTATATCTCATCATTTTGATTTCAATGATACTTGAATTGCTTCAATCTGACACCATATGTGAAGTTATCGTGTTTTGAAGTTTTTGGCAAATAATAAAAAAATCAACTTGCAGGGTTGACTGGGCTGTTGACTAGGAAAAACGTATAGTGATGCGGCACTAACATCATCAAACTGACTGGGCAGGTATGGTGGTCAGATGGGCCAATCCCATGCTGACACTTGGTAGGTTGTACAGGTTGAATTAACATATTTTCATTGGTTGTTCAGATTTTGGTTAGTCAATTAGGAGGTGCCACATGGCCGAATGGGAGGGCACCACATGGCCCTCGGGGCCCGTGAAAAATTTGGTTGAGGGTCTAACTGACCCCAGTGAGGTTCAACCCCACGACCCCACCATATCTTACCAAGCACCTTACTATTATGCCAACTGTGTTGCTTGTTTACACATAACAAGCCATTTATATTTATTTCGATATGGTTCTATGGTTTGGGGGGGCTCACACAACCGACCTTGGCCCTCGGTTATATAGTATATCATATGACTATGGTGGAAGCAAAGTGAGGCGAGGTTGGCACATGGCCCTAACTCCGAGCCATATGGAACAACCCGCAATCGAGCGCCGAAGCACAGGGGTGGGTGATTAGCCCAACCCTTGGTCCCAACTGTCAACTATAACCAAGAATGGAACTACAAGCCGGGGCTATGGAGTAGGGATAGCACATGGCACCCAACTCGCGTTCCTATGACATGTAATATGTTCAAGAGCACTGCAGTAGACGAACACATGGTCTCTGGCCCACACCCCTGGCCACATTGAACCCATATGACCGATCCTGGGGGCGAAGAATCAACGCACATGCCTTATTGGCACACTTAACTATTTGAAAAATTGCACAATTTTTTGATAGAATATTCAGCACTCTCGTGCCAATTTGTCACCTAACAGTTTCACCAAAGGAGGAATTCGTTGACTGTTTTTCCAATTTGGTAATTTTTCAAGACAGATAGAAGGAAAATGGAGGCCTAAATTGGCCATTTTCAGCCTTTTTGAGCCCAAAAAAAACCTACACAGGGGTTTTTGGGTGTTCTGAACATAATGGTTGTATTATTTTTGTGATTTGAGCATTTTATGCTGATGTAATTTACATTTTGATCATATAATAGAAAAGACCAACATTGGAAGTTTCACCCAAAGACGTATCCCAGGAGGGGTGAACTCCATCATCAAATTGTTGTTTTTTGATGTTGCATGTTGTCTATTTTTTTATCTAGTTATATCTGCAAAAAATGACTAAAATTAATAAGTTTATGTTCTTTTGCAAATATTATCCATTGCCCACAAGCCATAAACTTGCTTGCAAATTTTTCAAGAAACCTTCAATTTCTAATTTCAGATAAGTTTGGTATGAGAACATGGTTGTTTTGAAGGTTTGATTATTTTTTAAAGTGTTTTTGAATGATTATAAGGTCTAAGTTGAGAAGAGGAGAAGGAGTGCATGAAGAGCCAAACCATCAAATTGGTTCAAAGAGGTCACAAACTCCAAAAACTCCATGAGTCATGGCACATGAAGAAGGACATGAGCTTATGTCTGAGGATGAGATACCTTTTAGAAAGA
>APFE031032311.1:186295-207659 GCA_000404065.3 Pinus taeda | reverse complement strand
CTTCTGCCGTGCTATACCACACTTCTTACAGAATTCTTCAAATTCCTTGCTATAAAATTCTCCACCATTATCTGTCCTCAGCACCTTTATCTTCTTCTCTGTCTGATTTTCCACCAGAGCCTTAAATTCTTTAAACCTGTCAAAGACTTCAGATTTCTTCTTAAGGAAATATATCCATGTATTCCTTGAGAAGTCATCTATAAATGATACATAGTACACAGACTTACCCAGTGATGGAACTTTCACAGGTCCAAACACATCACTGTGCACAAGCTCTAAAATCTGTTTCGTCCTCTTACCACCAGAGGGGAAACTCACCCGATTCTGCTTCCCATATACACAATTTTCACAGAAATCAAAATCCAGAGAGCTATTACTCATACCTTCTACCATACCTTTACCATGAAGTATTCGAAGGCCCTTCTCTCCAATTGTCCAAGCCTTTGATGCCACAACATGGTCTTCTCTCCAGAGACCACTAGATTTTCTGCTCCATTTTCAGGAACCATAGAACTATTGCACCCGTCAACAACAGTGCTACCTTGCAGCTTGTACAGAGTTCCAATCCGAACTCCCGGCATCAATACCAGTGCTCCTCGAACCATCTTGCAGGTATCCTTCTCGAACACTGTCTTTACACTTGCATCATCCAACTTGCTTACAGAAATCAGATTTCTGGCCAACGCAGGAATATGCAGAACACCCGGAAGGGTTCTAACCCTTCCACCTTGCAACTTCAACTTTACTTTTCCGCGACCAATGATTCTAGCCTTCCTATCATCTCCTAAGACGACATCACCACCATCATATTTCTCATACTCGCAGAACCACTCTCTATGGGGAGTGAAGTGAAAGGATGCACCTGAGTCAATTAACCATGCCTCATGATCTACATGTGTACTTGAAGAAGCCAAGTACACATCCCCACCTTCCTCTGAGGTGGTTTTCGCCTCTACAAAAGGAGCATCATCAAATCCCTTTCCTTTATCAGGAGCTTTAGATTTACAATCCCTTCTGAAGTGCCCTTGCTTACCGCATTTCCAACACACCACCTTTATAGGTTTTCCTGGAGATTTTGATCTCCCTCTAGATTTAGATCTCCCACTCAATGACTTATTTTTGTTTCTGTTCTGGGACCGTCCTCGTACAAACAAGGCATCACCATTCTGGTTGTCCATATTTTTCCGTCTCATCTCCTCCATCAGCAAGGCTGAGACTATTTCATCAAATTACAAAGCAGTTGCATTGCTACCTATTGCAATGACCAGACTATCCCACGAATCTTGTAGAGAACACAACAAACTGATGCACTTATCTTCATCTGAAATTTTAATATCAACAGATGATAACTGACTTACCACAGTATTAAACGCATTCAAATTCTCTGTCACTGAGTCTCCATCTTTCATCCTCAGGTTATATAGTTTTTTCTGCAGAAACAGTTTATTCACTAGAGACTTAGATTGGTACAAAGTCCCTAACTTGTCCCACAGAGCCTTTGCCGTAGCTTCCCCTGATACATTCAGCAATACTGAATCTGAGACACACAATCGTATTGTGCTCTTTTCCTTCCAATCCAACTTCTTTCATTCTTCATCGGTCACTCCCGTTGGTTTAGTACCCGGATCTACCGTGATCCACTGATCTTTATCCACCAACATGTCCTCCATCTTGAGTTTCCACAACTCAAAACTCTGACCATTGAACTTCTCAATCTCTATCTTTCTACTGCTCGTCATCTTCTTTCACCACTAGAATCGATCTCGCAGATCTCCCACTGAACAGGGTGTACCACAAGCCCGAGCGAAACCCCTCAGCAACAAAGGCGTCCCCTTGAAACCAAAACCACTCTGATACCAAATGTAGGTTTTAACCCTGTACAGAAATTACCTGCATACGAATTCTAAAACAAAGAAAATAATCAATGCAAGAGCATAACACATAAAATACATATGCACAGAGATTTTCCCCTAGATCCCAAAACCGGGATTACGAGCTTAATTTTTCATTATGTTTCTTTCAATGTTACAATACATATTTATACATGCCTAAGCATCCAATACCATGGACCGAAAACCATCACGTCCAAAACCATGGACCGAAAACCATAGGTAGGTTCGCCCAACCTAATATAGGGTCGAAATGTTTTTTTTCCCGGGGCACTGCCCCGAACCCCGTAGAGGGGGGCTACCCGCCCCCCTCAAACCCCCGGACGGGGGGGTTGCGCCCCTGTGACCCCCGCTGTGCAATCAGCATAATGAAGGGTGCCCCCCCTCTAACCCCCCGGTTCACTATGTATGTTAGTCGTGGAAAGAATACAACACAACCCAACATGGACTCCTAGTTCAACAACAACACCATCCATTGGAATGGACAATATTGGAAAATTAAATACATATTCTCCCATGGACAGCTTGATATTATGGCACTTTCCAAAACAATTTATGGTTCCTCCATTTGCGACCATCACTTGACACTCTAGTGCTAGATATAGGAAGAAATTCAATTCCTTCGCTATCTTACAATGAATAAAATTATGGGTTCTACCTGAATCAATCAACACTACTACCTTTTTATTATTGATATGCCTTTCTATCTTGAGAATTTGAGGAGTGGTAATTCCTATCAATGCATTAGAAGATATGGTCAGATTCATTTCTTCTTCCTCTGGGGTTCGTTCTTGGTGTATATCCTTTTCTTTTGATGTTTCTTGTTCATTTTCTTCTTCCTCTTCACAATCTATGTAAAATAATTTCTTCTCAGCATGCTTATGACCTTTAGCGTATTTGCTATCACAACTATAACAAAGCCCTTTTTCTCTTTTTTCTTCCAATTGTTGTGGTGTCAACCTTGTAGGTTGTGGAAGTCTTTAGGAAACAACACTTCCATATTTATAGTTGTGAGTGGTAGGCTTCCTTGTTGCCATAATTTTGTTTTCAATTTTTCTTGCCAACCCGAATGCCTTCTCCAATGAATCAGGTTTCCAAAGGCGAACCTAATGTTAGTTGTTATCCTTTTAAGTTCTTATGAACACTTCAATCCTATGCTCCTCTAGAATATCATTTACCCTTATATTCAATTTTTGGAAGTCCTCAATGTGCCCCACCATTGAACCCTTTTGTTCTAGATTTATCAATTGGCTAAAGAAGGTGTTGCTCTTTGTATCCTCATAATGTGCTATCATTTCCTCTGTAAAAATTGACCAAGTGAAAATTTGTTTAAGAGAGCAAACCCATTGATACCATACAAATTGACTGGGTTCCAAATATAAAGTTGTAATGTGTACCTTTTGTGTGTTTTGCTCATTATGGAGACCGAAATATTGCTCAATCTGTAGTATCCATGTTACAGGATCCTTGCCATCCAACTTCCTCATATTGATATTTGGAACCTGGTGGGTTTCAATGCAACGTTAGAGTCTATGAAATCATGATTAACATTTCTTTTGTTCTCATCGTGAGTTTCCTCTACCGTACCTTTTCGCTATTAGGAAGTCTTTCTTGTAGCAACTTTGTCAAATATTTTATGTCTTTCTTCAAATATTCCATGTTTCCTTTCAGTTTTTCTTCTATACCATCGATCTTAGCTTCCATGTCATTCTTCAAACCATTCATATTAGCTTCAATTCCATTCTTGAAAACATCTTAGCTTCAATTACTTTTTGTAAGAGAGAAATTTGTTGCACTTGGTCTCGTATTTCTGATATATCATGTTGCAGGTTTCTTACTAGGTTTTTCCACTTTCTTTCTTCGGTTCATAAATTAATGATAATTATGCTTCAAAATTCCCTTTGAATCACGTCAAACTACTTTCTTAAACAAAACTTATGGAAATTTTAAAACAAACTATACACCTTTTTTTTCACTTTGTAAGAGCTCGATATTGAATCTGATGTATCTCTGTGATTTTAGATCTTCAAGGTATGAACTTTGGTCCTCTAGTAGCCCTCTGAGTCATCTTTCCAACCCCACAAGTCTAATAAATATTTGATTATCCAAGAAAGAGTTATGCCCAATCTCCACGATGACTTGATTATAGACTAGTTTAGTAGATATAACTTGCATGAAGTGCCACATGTCACTGTTTCAACCTTTAGCCCTAAAAATAATACCCAAAAAATTAAAGTCTATCCCCTTTCTGTCGCTTTTTATGAAATTTGAATATGATTTTCATAGAGAAAGTTTTGACGATTTTCCCAAGGTCACCTATTTGAAATCGAATTCTAGAGCCTGCAAAAACCCTAACTTCCTCAGATCATATATCCGAAAATATAGCGACGTAAGATCTAAAATTTGTACACAATATTCACCAATAGTTCATATCAAATGGGTTTTAGTTTCAACTTTTGAAGCTTTGTAGAAAAAATTTATAGTGAAAATTCCACGATGGCCTGTTTGAAGCAGCGAAACCCTAGAATCCAAAGCTCTGATACCAAATGTTATCAACCAACTCACAAAGTAGAAGTAGAAATAGATCAATGCCTACAAAATAAGCCTCTTCGAGGGGAAAATCTACTTTACATTACACAAGTGAACAATTCTTGGCTGATACAAATGATAAGACCTCCTTCCTATATATAGGATTCTAAGGGGTCACAATATAATCAGAGCCTACATAACAATAATATTGTAAGGGCACAACAATAACAATAGCGGGATTATATGGGGCACAATAATAAAAATATGGGGACTACATGGGCAAAACAATATAATAAGGGGGTTTCACTAATAAAAATAAGGGGCTACACCAGTAGTATAGGGACATAATAAAGGATAACATAGAGAGAAACACTAGGGAGGAAGTTGAGAATATGCCAGTTTACTCAGACATTCAAATGTTTGTAGAAAAGGAATCAAATATCACATGGAAGAAGGTGAATGAAATTTTTTCAGCAAGAACCTTCAAAGAAGATGTAGAAGACCGATAGGTGCATGTCAATGTCTAGAAGTCAGGGTTACATAGGATTGCATGTAGATATCCTACTTTTACATGCGTTGATGTTTTCAGCTGGATACTATCCCATACATATCCAAAGACCATGACTCCTAATAGTTCCAGCAGATAAATGCTTGCTTATTTTCTGGCAGTAGACTATCATCTCATGTACCATTTTCTTAAGCCAAAATCATTCATGGATTGCTACTTCTATAAAAAAACTAGCTACTTGAGCACCAAGGAGATTGTTAAAGGTTGGGTGAAAGAGCCAACGAAGTTCTGTCATACACCCATGAAAACCTATAAGACAAATCTCTTAGGAGTGCTTATCAACTCTTGATAGTTTTATGTTGTAGAATCTATGGCCAGAATCTATGGCTAGCAGAGCATTGATACCTTCCCTAAAGGGTGGGTTTTCTCACTAGACCAGGTTTTGAACAAAGGTAAACCATTCAACTAGTCATATTTATTGGCCCAACAAATGCAGATCCATGTATCTAACACCCTTAGTCCCCCTAAGGGTCGGAAAGCCATATTTTACATGTCTTCATATCTATTGGATGCAATCTATGCACACGATATGTTACATGGAATGAATTGGACTTGGACACCACAACAAACTACTATGTATGTTTATTGCAAGCTTATTTTGGAGTGCAACCACAAAGGAGTAATGGATAAGGTAACTAACCACTTCCTCATTACATTGTACAAGTTGATTTTTGAGGAAGAACTACCTTGCATGTCACGTGGGGCAATGGAAGCAGTGTTCGGGATAACAAATTGGTTTTCCTCACCGGATGGCACTTTCCTCATGGTGTTTAGTGCAAATAACTCTCCACATATTCTATTGAGGTATGCCACGGATAAGTTAACCATGCAAGAATTTTTGTATCATCTCTCCATAGGTTTTTCAGAAACTTTGCACAGGAAGAAGAAAGCACCTTGGCCAACTCTTCTTATGCAAATTGGATTGTACGAGATCAATATTTTGAAAGTCATGGTTACCAAAGGAAAGGCGATAGAAAAGTTTGCATTCAATATTCTAGAATTCAATCCATACGATCCTGGAATGTTTGTAGAGACCACCATGTGAGTATCCATTTCCAGTGGCTAAGCGATACCTTTCACTGGATAGAGGAGAAACCATGGAAGAATTGTTACAATGCCTCCAAGTCTCGTGAGTTGGTCATTTTTGAAAGGAATTCATAGGTTGCTTTGTAGTAGGGAATAGCTCTAGAGGAAACACTAGAGGAAGAGAAAAACCTAATGCATGAGAAGGGAAAGAGGAACGTTGTGCACAATCTAGGGGAAGAACAAGGCCACAATATGAAAGCAGATCTAGTTATTATGAGAGTAGACATAGAAGTGGAGAAGAAGAAGAAACAAAGGGCACAATAAGTATAACAGAAGTAGCATGAAGAAAGAGAGTAGAAGATATTGGAGGAAGAAAGGAAGAAGCAAGAAGAGGAGAAAGGGGGAAAAGTAATAGTAGAAGAAATAACGTGAAGACAAGCTAAATAATAAGAACATAATCGATAGTTGGAGGAGGAGAGCAAGAAAATGTAGGAAAAAGAGCTCACTCAAGAGATTGAGGAGTTGATGAAAATCCAAGACATGGAAGAGGAACCAGAGTCACAAAATCAAGATGTCGACCTAACGCCAAATACACACAAGGACAACATTCAGTCTCCCCATTATTCGATAGAAGAAATCTCCAATAGAGGAAGAGGAAATTATTCCTCTTGATTATGGTACGATTATGGACACGTACAATCTGACTTATGACAAGCTTCAGAAAAATATTGTACAAGCGAGGAAGAAACATTTTCTAGATGACCTCACATCTCCTACATTCATCAGAGAAAGGGTGATCATGATAGACACCAAAAGAAATCTAGGTGCCATTGTTATAGCTAACTTGGCCTTCACAGGTGCTTCAAAGTCAAATATAGAATATTTGATGGCCGAGAACAAGCAATTGGAAAAGAACTTGTAGGCTTCTAGGAAAGAGGTTGAAAAACTCCAAAAAAAGTTACAGAACACAACTCCCGCATAGGTCTATCTAGAAGAACTGAAGGCAATGATACTCGTTGAAGTATTAACACTAGGAGAGACCATGCAGAGTCTTTATGAGGAAATTTTTACCGAGCATAAGGTAGTTGTCCACTTGCATGGGTTTGTTACACAACATTTTGTCACTATCCCTATACTCCCCGTTCCTTGATCCTGGAGGACCTCTACAGTGAACCCTGCATGATTTGCCTTCATGGAGAAACTCCCATTATGTCCCTCTTCACGAGCAGATCATTTCCCTTTTGCACTATTTCCCTTGAAACTTTTGTTTTGCCCAGTTTACAAGATCAACACTAATGGCCTTTGTCTCCCCCATGCCGATGTGCATAGATTAGCACTACTCCTCGCACCAACCAGAGCAACTGAGCTATGTTTCAGTCACACTGGCCCTATTAAGGAAAGTTTTTTTAAATTAGAGCTGGAGCTTCCAGCTCTAGAAGCTCCATAATGGAAGTCTGGTAAATGGTTTGGTTGGATGGGGTCGAGGATGACAGTTTGGGCTCCTTTCCCCTATAATGATGGAACTACCTCAAGGGATAAGTCCTTCTCCCATGAGAAGAGGATCCATCTTCCATCCATATTTCCCATATAAACCTCCCTTCTTCCCAAGCACAAACTAGTGTAAATGTTATAGTCACAATTGATAGTTTTGGCAGAGTTATTATTAAGCATTGATACTATTTTGCACTGGTTATCTATCCTTCAAACCCTATGTTTGACGTTGTTGATATATCACCGTAGCATCCTTACAGTCTGTATGACTAGCTAGGTGTTCCTTTAGAACTATCCCCCAGTACACGTTTGTTCATTCGTCATCGTTTGTTTTCAAACATGGAACCTGAAGGCGATGCTCCAGTCACATCTCTAGATGAGTCCAAAGTTTCTACTCCACACACTGTTGAGGGGGAAGAATTGCAGTTGTAATTCCCTCCCAAGGGTTTTCCTTACTTAGAAGGTATTCCCGCTATTTTTTCACCCAACTATGTGTCTTTGGGGCACTTAGTTTCAGGCACACCTAGTGCCTCATCGCTCTACCTTAATCCCGTATGGGCGTCAGGCATCAAGCCTATGTCAGGTCCATTCATCATGAACACGACTTCCCCATAGGCTGTTACTTCAGTCTTGGTGCCAAATTGTACCACCGCCTAGGGGGCAGAATTTGAATGTATCTATGGTGTTAGGTGCCACTAATGTGAGTAGCTCACAAGCTCACATGCTTGGTATAAACCACCCCTCTTCTGGTATTATTTATAACCCTGCTGACCCTACTGGATCAAGCAATGTCCAGTACCAACAGGTTCAGAATCCTATTGGTCCGTCTGGATTGAGCAATGTTTAGTATCAACAACCCTATGGGGCTCACGTCCAATACCAAAATCCTTACGTTCCATATGGTTCTCAAGGACTCGTTAATCAACCTTATACTCTCTAAGCTGGGCAATACATCCAGCCTAGCTATGGCCAGATTCAGTTCGGTAATTTCTCGGGCACTGTTCAAGTACCCTTGCAACAACAAGGACAACCTTTACAATAACTGAGGTATCCTTTTTTACCGCAAGGGGAACCTTTATTGAAACAAGGGCTCTTTGCGCAACAGAGAGGGCAAATTATCCTGCAGTAAGATCTCTTGCAACAGCTACAAGGTCAAACCTTATAGCAATTGCAGCAAGCCACACAACAAGAGATGCAATATGCTCTGCATACCTCTCAACCCATACCCTTGCAAGGCCAACCTCTCCAAACCCAGGGACGAATTTTGCAACTGCAAGGTCAACCCTTGCAACATAAAAATCAACCAGGGCAGCAACAACCCTTGTATACATACCAACAAGTTCAACCCTTGCAGGGGAAGGGTCAAGGTCAATTCTTGTAGCAGCAGGCCCAGAATCTTCTTGTCCTAGGTCAACAGGTTCAGAATCCTGCCAGCCAAGGGCACCAGGTACAAAACCCCTACATCTAAGGGCAACAAGTGTATCAACCTTATGTCCAAGAACTGTAGGTCCAAAACCCTCTTATTCAGGGACAATAGGTTCACCAGCCCTATGTTCTAGGATAACAGGTCCTATATCCATATGTCCAAGGTCAATAGGCTCAACAACCTTTTAACCCATACGTTGCGTATCGATAACCTATGCCTGGACAGTTTCAAGGTGTTCAAGGTCAGAATCCTCCCTATGGTCAAGGTAATCCACAATGGGGGCAACCTTAGATGCCATATGGCCAAAATCCCCCACTATGGGACCAAAATCCTTACCAGTAGGAATGGGCTCCACCTTATGGGTCCACATATCGACCTCCCATGCCTTTTAACACTTAATTACCTTTCTTGGATACACTTGAGTTGCTGGATGTATCGCGCCTTACAAATGATCTGTTCCTTCATTTGTCATACTAGCCTCTGGTGCCATCCAAGATACTAAGTGATTGCCCAAAGTTTGATGGAAAAGCTAAAGACAATACTCAGGCCCATGTGATGACATATCACCTCTGGTGCTCGTATGTGGATGATTCCATTCGTCTTCATCTTTTCCAACGAACCCTCATGGGTGTTGCAGTAAAATGGTACATCGAGCTACCTCATAGTACCTCCCATGACTTTAATTCGTTAGCCATGGTTTTCCTCACACAATTTTAGTTGTCAGTTTGCTATGAAATTGGCACCTATTTGCTCACATCACTTAAGAAAGACACCGTGACACACATCTCTGATCATATCCACGAATGGAGACGTAGACGTCACCTGATCAAATTTGAGATAGCTGATCAGTTGCTTACTGAATGGTTTACCAAATCATTCGTAGCCCCAATATCTCGTGATATAGCTATGGGTGGATGCGTCACTAAAGAGCAAGCCATCGCTTGTGCCCATTACTTGGATCTGGTTTACTCTCAATCTGGCACTTTATATGAGTTGTTACCCAATGCTTTGCGGCCATCATCTGATCCCTTAGCATCAAAGTCACCAGTTGTTCCTCCCGTTGATGGAGTTATTAGTTCAGTATCCAAGACCCCTAAAAATTCTTCCAAATAGAAGTCGGTCTCGAATGCTACTCCTAATAGTTCATCCTAAAATCCACCTAGCCCTGGTAAAACCTCATAGTTCCATGTTTTTCAGTCTACCGCAATGGACAAATCCTTGAAAGGAAAGAAGAAAAGAAAAGGCAAAGCTAAAGTTGATGCTTCGGAGTAGGGTCATCCCAAATCGTTTGTTGGTGAATCCTCGCAATAGAAACCCAAGTATATTTGCCTCATTTGCGAGGATGATCACTACACTAAGGATTGTCCTCGATGATTCGAAGTTAATTTCCTGCTCAAAGGGACCCCTACTATCGTTAAAGTGCCATATCCATCTTAGTAGACCCAAATGGTAGACCAACCCCAATCTGATTCCTCCAGATCTCAAGTGTTCATGATGAGCAAGCCTATTAATGTGGCTACTCGATCGAAATATTATCAAACTCCAACTTTGGCAGCTGGGAAAGAAAAAGAAGCTACACCTTCTTCTTCTACCCCGAGTTCTGGCCCTCTGGAAATTGAGTGCCCTAACTTTGATTTCACTATGCAGCCACCCTCTCGATGAGTGTTGCAAAAATCCTCATATAATCCCACGGCTGAGCCGCTCAACACTACAATATTGTTGAAGATTTGGTTCAGGTGCCATCAGCCATGTCTGCTCTCGAGGTACTACAAAGCTTCCCATCACAGCAGAAATCTTTGTTGTCAGCTATTGGGGGCATCGATCCCACTGATTCTAATTTGATATGTTTCGATCTGGAGAACCATGTTCCACAACTCCCTCATCAGATTTCCTTTCTTATTCAGGTAATCATTAATGAGAAGACCGTCCACCGCACTGTCATCGATGAAGGTGCTTCCACTTGCATCATGTCAACTACATGTTGGAAGGCTATTGGTTCCCCTGCACTGAACCAATCTTCGAACACTTTGGAAGCTTTCATTGGGTGTGATTCATGACCCTTCGATGTCTTACCTAACCTTGCCATCACCCTGGAAGGCAAGACAGTTCAAGTCAAAGTAAATATTGTTGATTCCAATCTCAATTATAATCTTCTACTCAGCTAAAGTTGGATTCATTCCATGCATGTTGTGGTCTCCTCTTTGTTTCGCGTGATCCATTTTCCCCATCAAGGGAAGATTTCCACCATCGATCAGCTATCTTTCTTTGACTCTTCCTCCTCGGATGGCAATGTTTTGTATGTTAAGCACTCTGGTGCTCCCTATGAGAGTGTGGGGGTGGGTCTCTTCAAATATTTTGTCTTAATGGGAATTTTTCCACTCCCACCTCCTCATGTTTCCTTTGTCAACATGGTCTCGGTCAAATATGATCCCTAGGTCATACTTGCACCAGATCTTGTTGATACTTGGGGTGAGGTTATGCCGCTTAGTCCCGCCAAAGTCAATTACGTGGAATTTGTTTCGGTTTTGAACTCTACATCGTCTGATTATCATATGTCGAAGATCTCTCTCGATATGTACTCTCAATCCCCTTGGCTTGGCACTTTCGAATCGTTTGATCCCGTAGCCGAGACCTTCCTTGCTGATGAAGGTATCATGGAAATCATGTCTCTTAAGGAATCACCATGGATCAATACTCATCATTGCTTGTCGTTCCTGCCTTGCCCAACGGTGATGTCTACCACTTTCGAAGAGTCCTCTTCTCCATTTCCACCACTGATTGTTACTCATAAAGTACGGTCGGAAGGAAATTTGGGTAATATTCCCCAAATGATGTCGATTAACATTTCTATCAAATCTGGTGTCGTTGAACATGTTCATATAGGGGTATCTTGTTCTCCAGATGAGATCAAGACATATACTCATCTATTTTAGGAATTCTGTGTTGTGTTTGCATGGTCTTACGAAGAAATGTCTGGCATCGATCCTAGCATTATGGTGCATGAAATACCAATGTCTCTGCACGCAAAGCTCGTTCGCCAATGGCTTTACCCGGTACACCCTAGGAAGGCCACAGCTATTAAGGGTGAATTCGAAAAGCTTCTCAAAGCTGGGTTCAATTATCCCATCCCCCTTACAGACTGGGTGTCCAATATTGTCCCAGTGACTAAAAAACAAGGCATGATCCGCGTTTGCATGGATTATCGAGATCTTAATCGTGTCTATCCTAAAGACAACTATCCCTTTCCCTTCATTGATCAAATCATTGATGAATGTGCCAGGAGCGAGATATTTTCCTTTATGGACGGTTTTTCTTGTTATAACCAGTTTAATATTGCACCGGCTGACCAAGAAAAGGTAGCCTTTATCTACCCATGGGGTACATTCGCATAAAAGAATCTCCCTTTTAGCCTAAAAAATGCTGGAGCCACATTTCAACGGGCAATGTCCTATATGTTTCATGATATTCGCAACATTGTCTAGCCTTACTTGGATGACCTTCCTGCCCATTGTTGTAAGCGCCTAGATCACCCAAACCATCTTCGATAGATTTTTCTACACTGCAGACACTATAACATTCGGTTAAATCCACACAAATGTGTTTTTTGCGTGGAATCAGGATGACTCCTCGGCTTCATCATTTCCAAGGACAGTATTTGCCTGGATCCGCTGAAAGTCGAGGCCATTGTAAATTTACCCCCTCCATCTTCACTGCACCAACTCCAGAGCCTACAATGAAAGGCCAACTCTCTCCATCATTTTATACCTAACTATGGCTGGCTAGCCACAGGATTTACTCGGTTACTCAAAAAGGAATGCCCTTTGCATGGGACAAGGTGGCCCAAAAATCTTTTGATGATCTTAAGGCAATCCTCATAAATGCTCCTCTGTTGCATCCACTAGACTATTATTGAGATTACTTCTTTTACCTAGCCGCGGCCCCTAGCACCATTGTTATGGTTTTGGTCCAAGAAGACGATGAAGGGAGCGAACATGTCCTCGACACTGAAATGCATTATTCCCATGTCGAGAAGTTGGCTTTGTCTTCCATTCAAGTTGTTCAATGCTTTCAATACTATATCCTTTTACGTATGACTACAGTGATTTCTAAATGCAACCCTATGACCTATAACCTAACTCGTCAATTGCTGGGGGGCAAGAATTCTAAATGGATAGTTATCCTGCAAGAATTTGATTTGGTCTTCACTACAACCAAATATAAGAAGTCACTTGTTCTCTTTGAATTGATTTGTTCCCTCCCCTCCAAATCTCTCCCTGCTGGTGGAGATGAACAACTTCTATATGAGACCCTTTTCCTGATTAGCACCCTTGATCCATGGTATGCTGATATCATCGTGTATCTCCAAACCTCCACGTTTCGGTGCGCGTTGACCAAAGATGGTCGCCAAAGGATTCAAAATCATTCCCAACCCTATTGTATTATTGGCGATACTTTATACTATTTTGGTGTCAATTCTGTTCTTCATCGATCCCTCATGATCGAGGAAGTTGAAAGAGCTCTCAATGATTGCCACTCTAGGGCATGTGGTGGTCATATGTCTAGTTATGCTACAGCTCAAAAAATCCTTCGCGTTGGTTATTTTTGGCCGTCCATCTTCAAAGACTACATTCTTACTATCCGTAAGTGCCATGATTGCCAAATTTACCAATGCAAGATGTGCGCCCCACCTGCTCACCTACACCCTGTCATTATCGTTGGTCCCTTTGCTAAATGGTGCATTGATTATATGACATGTAACCCTCGTTCGTCTAGGGGGCATGGCTATATTATCGTCGTTGTGGATTATTTCACCAAATGGGCCGAAGAAATGCCTACATACTCTATAGATGGTAAGACAACAACTCAATTCCTTTTTAACCATGTTATTTCCAAGTTTGACATACCCCAAGCCATTGTCAAAGACCATGGCTCCCACTTTAGAGATTACATGATGGAAGAACTAACATCTGCATTGGGCTTGCGCCACAATGGCTTGACCCCATATTACCCTCAGGCCAATGGCCAAGTTGAAGTCGTGAACAAAATTTTGGTCACCATACTTCATCGTACAATTGGGATGCACAAGTCAAATTGGCATCTCATGCTTTGTTCAGCTCTGTGGGCTTACCGAACTTCAACCAAAGACGCAACTAGTTTCACACCATTCTAGCTGGCTATGGTCTGGAAGCAACATTATTGATCAAATGCAAGATTCCTTCCCTCAAGCTAGTTGTTGAAATCCTCCCCAGAACATCACCTCAAGAGGAACGCCTCTTATATTTAGAACGACTAGACGAGACTCACCGTCTCGTTGCCTTGGTCACCGAAGCACAAAAGAAACGGGTGATTTGGTCCTATTATATGACCAAGCTAATGATAAGCTAGGAGCAGGAAATTTCGAGCCTATGTGGCATGGGCCTTATATCGTAAAACATGTTTTGTAGAAAGGGGCTTATGAGCTTATTGATTATGAAGGAAATCCTCTCGACAAGCCCCGAAATGGGCTTTATCTCAAAAGGTACTATGCTTAGGTCATCCTACATATTTACTTATGTACATTAGTGTGTGATCATTTTTGTACAACGTGCTTTTGTGTGATATTTTCCAAACAACTTTCCTGTTTACTATGCTTTTCTTGCTTTGCAGATGTCTGCAACTCCTCATGTTGGTTTCGCCAATGGTGGTTGTCGTAGTACTCGGAACCTATCATCTGTGGCATGGGCTATCTATGACCCTAACGGTGAGTTGATTGACCTTCAAGGTATCTGCCTAGGTTGCACAACCAACAACATTGTTGAATATAGTGTGGTCATCGAACTATGGTCAGAAGCCATCGCTCTAGGCATCAAAGAATTGGTTTTCAACCTGGATTCACAGCTTATCGTCCTTCAACTCAACATGAAATATTCCATTAGGAACCTGAAATATTATGAATGTATCTCCATATCCATCTATTGGAAATGCATTTTGATTATATTACATATCATCATATTCCTAGATGCATGAATGCATTGACAGATGCATTAGCCAATTACGTGTTGGATAGACATTTACGAAACATGTAAAAGATATCACAAACCATTTGTACCATAATAGATAGGAAAATACAACATATGTATATGGTGAGAATGTTTGATACATCAAAACCCCAAAAAATAATATGTGTGTCTACAATAACATCAGCGGCTTGCATTCCTCATACATCTATGGCACACAGGCCTCAAAAAATATGTAAGTGATGGACCTAGGAACTACTCAGCATGGTGGTCATGATAGCACGAGACATCTCATGCAACATGATTTAGCAATCGACAGATCCAATTTGAGACTCCCACCGTGTGTCTCTGGTATCGATGGGGCATGTCTCCTATCCGAGCATACTTCGGGATACCATGACTTAACCCCTCAAAGTTCCTCGCGATCTCCTCCTCGTTGTCGCTCCCTTCCTGATAAGGGGTGATAGCGTTAATAGGGCAGGGTACACGCCTAGCTATTAGGACATCCTGGTCAACCGCTCTGGTCCAACATCTGCATAAACAAGACAAATGTTATAAGCACGCGTATACCAAAAACAATAAAATATCTCAAAATTAAAATTTTGATTTTCAGCTTCATCATCAAAGTCCTCTCCATCTAGTAAGGGAATATCTGGATCTCCACAAAAATTAGTGTCATTGTACGACCAATCCTCCATGATGATCTTTTATAGTCGTAGCCATGAGAACAATGTACGTCAGTATGACATGCACTGACCTGCAGTGATCCTAGGCATCAAATGACTCCAGTGGGTCATCTGTGGATCACGTGGCATAGGAGGATTGAACTCAGTCAACTGAAACTGGAACAATGGCACTCGTTCTAGGAAAAAGGTTACAAGTATTGATCCAAAGCCAAATTGCTTCAGATTCCCCACCTTGGCCTTGGACAACTAGCACTTGATGTTCATCTTCATGGCCTCTGCCTAGTTGAAGAACGTAGGAGCTATACAGTCAATAGCATAAAGGAACTTCAACTTGTTAGTCTCATGCTCTTCTTGGGACCCCGCCACTCTGTTGATAGTCAACAGAAGCATCCTCAGTGTCAAATCCTGCACACTAGAAATCTTTATCTTCCCACTCTTGGATTTCAAGGCCTTAGAGCAGTGTTTCGCAAGCAGGGAAGATATTCTTGCCCCGATCAGACATGGCCCATACAAGTTCATTGGCTCACCTCTGCAAGACAGTCTAATGATGAAGTAGATATCTAAATTTTTAACTCCATCTCTTGGTCCCAAATGACAAAAATCTCCCGATTAATGTTCCAAACGCTTATCAAGTATCGAAGTAGCTCGAGCTGGGCTTGCATCCCTAGTGTAAGGAAGAATTTGAGGAGCCCGCAAGACCTCAAATCCTCTAGGCAATTTAGGTCATTCATTGCCTAGGTGTCAACATCTTCTTGTTCCCTTTCCTTCCAATCCACCATTTTCGGCGATTTCTCTCTTGCAAAAGCCATTAATTTGAGTCAATAATCATCCTTGGCACATAAAATTCAAGTTTAAAAAATCAGTTTTCGAGAAAAAATACTTTTTCCCTATCCATGACACCGACACACCTATTTTAAAAAGAGTTGTGTTGATCGATGTGGATGGTTGTTCAAATCACCCTTGGTCGACACGATCCCGTGCCCAGAAATTGCGCTGACCAAGAGCGATTTTTTTTCTTTCAAAACCCTCCTTAAAAAACCAAAAAAATGGTTAAAAACATAAATGAATGACATGAAAATGGAGCTTAGGGCTTCGGCTATTACCTGGAACTGACAGCTCGTTGATTGACCTCCTGGATCTCCTACAATCTGCTCAAGAACAACTAGGTCAAAAGTAAGTAAAAATTCTTCACTGCAAAGGTAAAATGGTAAATGGTAAACATATATTTACTTTCCCCCTTTTTTATTTGTTTTTTCATAAAAATATCAGGTTTTGTAAATATTTTTGATCTATTTTGCCTCAAGGACTCGATAATACACTTTTCCTTACTTTTGCAACAATAGGTGATGGATGTTTGACGATAATGATGAGTCACGTAACAGCTCTTTTCTCGACTCATTAAACTCAGATGAAAAGATTGCCGAGTATTTTTCCATTTTTGACTTGTTAAAGAGAATAAAAATGGGGGGTCTGCTTTCAACCCTTTTCTGACCCTTTAAAAGCAAAAAGATGGTTGAGTCCTTGTTGTTTCAAACTCGTTAATGGATGCAAAATGTCGTGTGCCTAGTATAAGTTTACACCTTTTTAAGGCTGGAGGCACTATTTACAAAAAAGGTACTCCTTGCCTGAAATGGTCAAGCGGTTTTCTCATGTATTGTTCTCTACCTTTTCAGGCTTGAGAGACACCAATGTATGAAAAGGGACCATGTGGAGTTTCCTTTTACTTGTCTTTTTCAAGCTCTCTAAACATCAAAATGATACCAAGTTACACCTTTGTTGGACTCACTAAATTATTAAACGACATCGGATTCATCACCATGACGAACGTGAGCTTCTCCTTCCTAGGGCTCGTTAAACCTACTAATTTGGATTCATCCGAAGGATGAACTTAGAGTGCAAGCATATTCTATCCACTTCAAGCCTGCGATTTAAAAATAATTGGGGTACTCGCCAGAAATGGTGGGGGGGGATTTGGAAATCTATCAGTTGTGTCAGCAACTCACTCTTGAACATGACACTCTTTGCTTCGTGCCAGATTGGGACATCCTCCTTTGTATCATTGACCTTCTTGGGTTTGGGCCATTCATTTTTCCTTCCATTTAATCTTTTTCATGTCATCATGACCACCGATCCTATGGATCCAAAAGCTAGCAAACTTCTAGTTGTGTCGCTGATATGTTCAAGAGTTGTCCTTCTGCAGTTACACTTACCTATGATTCTCTATATCATCCAAAATCATTTTGCATCCTCTCATCTCGCATTGATGATGTGGGATTCATTATGGCCCTCCTTTGACATGGTCACTTTTCGTCGACTGCAACTCATTATCTGGGAAGTTGACTGAGAAAATCCCTTCTAGTACCTTAGAGCTTGCATGCCCTACTGGCAAGTTCTTTGCACTCGACGGCAAGTTCACATCATTAGCTTTCGATCGAGTGATTTCATGGGTGTTTGACTTCAGTTCCTATATTCACATTCCGTGAATTATGTTGATATTACCTTGAGGGCCATTGTCATTATTGGTGGTTTCTCTCATGCTTGTTAATAGTTTACATCATTGATTGGTAATAAAGTGACTTTCTAGCATGTTCGACGTCAACATATCTATTCACATGTTAGAATCTATACTTTGATCAGTTTGTGTTGGAGCACAATACCCTGGACTCAGGTCACACAAGTCCAGGTTGTGAAGTGGTGTGACATGATTATGATGATATGCATGTCTCTTTCAGATGGCTGGCTGCAACCAGACCATGAGTTATCATATGTGATCCTTCTCATTATTGGATGGTTGTGACCATACCTTGGTTTCATTATGATCCTCTTTGACGGATGGCTGCACCCACACCTAGATCCATTTACATGATCATTCTCTACATGGCTGCGTCCATGCCATGATTCATGTATCATTTAATAGAGATCTCAGTTTATGTATATGTATCTGTACTTTCTTACAGGTTTTCCGACAGTAGACCGATTCCCTGCACTAATTTAGAAAGCATTTCATCCCTCACTCCACCTCGGTCTTCATGCTTTAGGGGGCATCTATTACACAACATTTTGTAACTCTCCCTATACTCCCTGTTCCTTGATCTTGGAGGACCTCTATAGTGAACCCCACATTCTTTGCCTTCATGGAGAAACTCCCATTAGTCCCTCTTCATGAGAAAATCATTTCCCTTTTGCACCATTTCTCCTGAAACTTCTGTTTTTCCCAGTTTACAAGACTGCCGCTAATGGCCTTTGTCTCCCCCACGCCAATGTGTAGAGATTAGCACTACTCCTCATGCCAACCGAAATGACTGAGCTGTGTTTCAGTCGCATCAGCCCTGTTATGGAAAGTTTTTTTATTAGAGCTAGAGCTTCGAGCTCTAGAAACTCTGTAACAGAAGTCTTGTAAATGGTTTGGCTAGATGGGGTCGAGGATGAAAGTTTGGGCTCCTGTCCTCTATAATGATGGAACTACCTCAAGGGATAAGTCCTTCTCCCATGAGAAGAGGATCCATCTTCCATCCATATTTCCTATATAAACCTCCCTTCTTCCCAAGAAGAAACTAGTGTGAATGTTATAGTCATAGTTGATATTTTTGGTAAACTTATTGTTGAGTGTTGGTAATATTTTGGAGTAGAAAAGCAAGCTATTACTAGTTTTAGCTATCTATTTGTGTGAGGGAGAAGTTTATTTTGGTTTGGATTGAAGCCTAAAGGGAAGAGATTTTAAACTATTGTTGTTTGAAACCATCATGGAATGCTAATAGAAGTGTGTGGGAACCTGGTCTTGTCAAAGGAAGACTGCAATGTCAAGACAAATGGTTGTAATCTCTCTTTGATATCAACATATGAAACTATCGATTGATTTCTATATTTTTTTTAATATTACATATTCATGTATTAATGCTTCTTGACTCGTTAAGTAGGTTGAATTTCAATTTTTCTATCATTATGTTTGTGTGTTATTTTTTACTTGTTTCAAGAACTTGAAGAAGGAAGCAAGAGATTGCTAGAGTAAGAAAGTGAGGACATCATCAAGCATGATAAGCAACCAAGAGGTAGGTCCTCTTGATTGATTCTGTTAGCACTTGAAATTTCACCTCAGGCTGAAAAAGGTAAACTCCAAGGCAACATCAAACCACTTAGCCTCGTAGCTAGCCCTGCGGGGCAGGAGAGGGCTCTCTCCGGTCTATCTCGGAAAAGATCTTCAACATACAGAGATAACCAATAAAGAACATTGATTTTAGGCTAGTAAACTGATAAAAAGGGTTGATTTGGGGTTTTTAGGGTTTTTGGTGGCAAATTGAGGGGATGGCAATTTTGGGTGCGGGGATTGGACACAGTTTCTGCAGGGGGTTCTTTGGGGCGAGGTAGGAAACAATATTGATGCCTTTAACTGAAGTGGATGGTCAGGAATGAAAGAAAGAGAGCTAAAGGGAGCAAACAATAACTTTTAATTCTCTTTAGACAGTAGAAAACATTGAAATTAAACAAACTTAAAAGCAGAGCATGGCAAGCATGAATTCTTACTTTAACACTTCATTTGTTTAATGTGCAAAGGAAAAGAAAGGAAATGATTCACATAACACACTTACAGGTACATAGAGAAACACACCATCAATACATGTAACCGCAAGAATCCCAAAAAGGACTCCAAAACCCTGGTCTTCTTAGCCAAAAATTGCAGAGATACAGTGAAATAATACAATGATAGCTTCTCCCTCAAGAGTCCAACCTTCCAACCCCTGAAAATGACTAGGAAAATACATAATATAGGCAAGCTAACACCTTTCATTGCCTCTAGGGGTCGAGCTCACTATCCTAGGAGATGTTTCAACCACTTCTAAACTAAGCACTGAAAACTAGGCAGTCAAAACAACTTGCCTCTATAAACTAGGAAACCAATTCATTCATTTAATTTTCACCTATTTCATGAATGAATCTTCTAGAAGAGATACATAAGTGTAAAAATATCAAAAAAAATATATTATTTACATCAAGTAGGATAACAATCCACTCCAAAAAGTCAAACATGGTCAAATCTGCATTTTTCTGAGCTATACAGTGAAATTTTGAGAAAATTGCTTGATAGGTCGCGCGCCTCTGCCTGACAGGTCGCGCGCCTTTGAGGACATTTTTGGGGCACTTCCAGGTGTCCAAATTGGGCAAGAGTAGGCTTGTTCGAAAGGTCTGTGAGTCTACTTTCCATCCCAAATGGAATTTCTGAATTTGGTGGTCATTTGCCCCTCCAAAATTGCCATCTCCCAAGACTGCTTTTTGTGTGTCAAAAATGTGGCATAAAGTCATTTTTTACTTGTTTTTTGACTTTATGGAGGCCCAAAACTTCGCCAAATCTCTAGCCCTTTGATGAGCATGTGTAACTTTGCATGAAAAATCTGGAAATGCTGAATTTTTGCAAAATGGAGTTGTCTGGATGAAGGGTCTCACGGGGGGTGAGACCCGTTAATGGAGAAAACCTGTAAATTGCCTGAAAAAACCAAAATTTACCCAAAATGCTCAAAATTTCTTGGGATTTGTGTTGTGGCTAGGCTATTTAGTGCCTTGGTCCTTGAGTGAAGCCTCGGCCAAGATATGGAGGGGATCAGGCCTCTTTCTCTGTTTTAGTGCCTCGGTCAACCGCCTTTGAAGCACCTTCATCTTTGCTTTGCACACGTGCATCCGCACCCATTAATGGTTCTTCATGTTCCTCAACAGTTTCTTATCTTGGTTGGCCTTAGCCAACAACCTTTTCAAATGAGCAT
>APFE031032311.1:130458-170831 GCA_000404065.3 Pinus taeda | reverse complement strand
GTACCTGAACACTCTCTCTCTGGGTAAGTGCAGAAATTGCTCATGTATCTTGTCAAAGATATATATAGCATAGTCATAACAAATGGGGGCCCTACCAGGGGAAAACATTGTCATCATTACTAGCACAGTTTCCTCTATGAACTCCATTGAACTGTACCCTAGCACTGAGCTTATCATGTATGCTAGGTATAGGCCTAGTTGATTTAAATAGCCATCAAAGATGGGAGGATGCATCACTGTGTCAGATTTCTTGATAAACAACTGATTAAGCTTTAGGATCTCTGCCTCTGTAAGTACCTTGGCTCCTTGATTGATTAGGTCCAGCAGCGATAGAGGGACCAATTTCTTTTGAGTTTTGAATTGGACCATCTCCTTGATGGCCTCAGGGGTGGTGTAAAATACAACTGCACCTTGTGGGTTGAGCACAGCCCTCTGCACAGGGTCATAACAGGCAGCACACAAATGGATGAGTTCAGGGAACCGGTTAACCTGAGGCATTTTGAAGATTGGGAGGGAGGACTCCCAAATGCCTAGGATATCTGTTCCATCTCTGTGCTTAGCCCTGAGCTCGTTCAGCAAATGAATGTGAAATGTACATCCGGATCGGGCGTCCTCCGAGATTTGGTAATCTAGGTCTGCCAAATCTTGCTAGTCTAGCTCTCTCTAAGGAGCATTCAAGGGGGTAACATTAAGGGCTACTGGTGCTGAAGGGGTATCCATGTCTGTTCAAACGTTTCTTGAGCTGATGAGCGTGCTAACTGAGTAAAATGAATTTGAGAGAAACACAGACTAGCAGGCTTGCTTTACAGCAGAGTAGGACAGCACAGGGCTTTCTAAGAAGGCTTTTTATATAGTTCTAACAGACCTCCTTTGGCAAATTTAGGAGCAGGCTAGTGAGTTCACGATTGCGCGAACAGAGGAGGGTTTTTACTAAACCTGAAGTGTAAAATGGCTCCGCCAGTGTAATTCGACCTCAGATTGTGCAGGGAAGACAGGATATACTCAGTTTTATGGTGAAATTTCAATGTCTTGCCATGCCCAGGTATGTTTTACGAGTAACTGTGAAAAAACCAGTTTGCAAGGAAATGGACGGACAAATACCTGTTTAGCTAGGAGCTTGGGACGAAAGAGTAGTTGGGTTGGCGCTCTGAGCTTCTGCGGATGGTCGAAAGTTGGCCGGTAGACTGCTGGTCGTAGTTCGCATGCAGACAGCCCAGAGGTCCTTTTCACAGAAAAATAGCAAAAAACGCGAAAAACCGTAAAAATATGTCCTTTTTGCTTTATTGGCGCGTTTTGGATGATGTCAGCATGACGTCAGCATGTGGGTCCAGGTTGGATGACGTCAGCAGGACGTCATTGGGGGACGTGGCGGCCTGAGACCGGTCCACGGGAGCGATGAAGTGGCGGCCAGGTGGGCGAATGGGGGACGAGGTGGGCGGCTGTGGCGATTGACGTGAGCAACAGCAGGGCGGGGACGTGGGGAGGACAGGTGTCTCCATATCGGGCCCCCTCCTGCACGGCAAGGAATCTGTCAGAGGGGGCTTCGACGGAGTTTGGCCACGACACCTGTCCCCGCGTGACGCAAGCGTCTGACAGATATCGGAAGGTATCTATCGGACGTCGGGGGCCTTCCGAAATCCACGGGAACCGTAGATCTGTGGGCGCGCGATCTGACGGCTGTCGGGCAAGGAACCTGTGCGGCGGATAAGGACAATCATTTATTAACAGTCGGACGTCGGGCCCTTGCAAAATTGATGCTGACCGTAGATCTGGGAAAGCCGCGATCGGATGGTTATCGGGTCAACAAGCTACGCGGAGGCTAATAGTCAACGAGCGGGTTTAAAGTACAATTTTTATCGGCAAGCGCGCCCGGCGGGACCCTTCAGTTTATAAATGATTTTCAATGGTTTTTGATAATTTTCTTTGATAAAATCATATTTGCCCGACAACATTGGGAAAAAGGCAAAAGCAAGGTTTTTCGTGCAATTTCTTTACAAAAGGCATACGAAGGGCAAAACTTAGGATAAGCGGGCTTTGGTAGTTTCATATGAAAAAGACGCATATTGGCTCCCGACCTTAGGATAAGGCAGGGAAAGTGGGTTTCATGATATTTCCGCCCTTTAATGGTTTTTAGGGGGTCAAAAGGGTTTCTTTAAGGGTATTTAGGCACAAATGGAGACTTGGGTAGGGGGATGGGTTAGATGGGGGAAAAGGGGTTGTACATGGGTTCTTGACCTTAACCAGTTGTTAATTCAATTCCCAGGGAGTAGAAATTATGGCTATAGTGCCAAGGAGGGGTTATTTATACAGTGTGTGGGGTTTATACACCATGGTGTTATAATAATAGGGCAAAATAGAGTATAGGGAGCTAAATAATAGAGTTAGTTGTTAATGTGGGGGGAAAATATGGATGAGGATCAGTACAACCAAGTTTTCTTGAAAACAACTTGGAGTCAAGAGTAGATCAAAATGAAAAGATTTTTGCACAAGAAATGTGGCTTTTAAAGGCCATAAGAACCATCATAAAACTTTAAGTTTTCCTTGTGATCATACCTGGTTCAGGGGTGTTAGTTATGAGTGGAAAAACAAAGGGAGAGAGGGGAGTTAGACATGCTCCACTGTGTTACTTTGCCTGTAGTCTTGTATAGCAAAGTTGATCTTGGGGGGAACACCACTTCTGCAACCACATCTACCTACCCAACTAGTTTTCCTAACATTTTTTATTCCTTCTTGGAGGGTGCACTTGGACTTGCAAACCCTTTGCGTGCCTTTTCTTTTACATTGGCTTTTTGCTTTCATTTCCTATCTAATACTACCCTTGTTCCTTCCAAGGCCCCAGATTAAGCAGTTGGGAACCTTAGTTTCTCTACCTAGCTACTGATCCGCCAAGATTAAACAGTTTGGACAGATTTCTTTCTCTATTCTACAACATAAATTGAAAACATGGCATGACCCAGCTTAGGCTGTTGGGTCATCCACAAAAAAAATTAATAGGCCTGAAGCTATGCACACACCTTGTCTTCTTTTGCAAATATGGATCCTTTGTAGCAGCAAAGTGGAGCATATTTGGCACTTGAATTTTACCAATCATGAGATATGAAACCTATTAGTATAGGTAACCAACAACACTAACAGATTCTAACCTAAGGAAATCTTCCATAGGATGTATCTATTGTGGCTAGACCCATTATTGGGCTAGAGGAATTAGTTCGTGTCCACACTTAATTTTCCTTCACCAAAGGGTTGCAGTAGAAATGTAAAGATTATATCAAAATACTCAAGGATGTGCAATCAACAATTGATTCCATACATGAATGGTCAAGACAATCTAAAGAGGTGCCACTTGAATTGGAAAAGAAGAAAAGGAAAGAGTCAGAGTTGAAGAAGACAATGGTTTAAATGCTCATCCATAATAATAAACAACTCACCTCATTCATTTACAATACTCAGGCCTCATATGGACGTTTGTACAAAAACTTGGACTTCTTATTGAAATCGCATGGGATCACATCAGTCGGCTCACTCACGGAGATCAAGCGTAGGAATCAAGTCAGGCAAGAGATGTTGGCAATGATGTCAATAGGTTCATGGTGCT
The DNA here is from genome assembly GCA_000404065.3 of Pinus taeda. Taxonomy (NCBI): domain Eukaryota; kingdom Viridiplantae; phylum Streptophyta; class Pinopsida; order Pinales; family Pinaceae; genus Pinus; species Pinus taeda. The sequence goes on along the minus strand of APFE031032311.1, from coordinate 167,236 downwards.
ACTTTTCCTCATGATGTGTGTTTGGTTTGGTGGTCCTATTAGTTGGCATTGATGTCAACTTGGTTGTGGAATGCCTTAGTGGAGATGTTTTGGAGGATGAATTGAGATGGTTTCATGACATGATGTGTTGATGGTAGATGTTTATGTTGGAAGAGGTTGGATTCTACTATGGATGTTTCATATGTCTCTAAATGTCTTGGAGACATTGGATTGCTACGTCATGTTTTTAGATGAGGTTGCTTGTGTTGGGGATGCCTTTATTAGTATTGGAGGCAGGTGGATGTGCTGATTTTGCTAAATTTGTTGAATATTTTTCTGCTACAGTGGATTGCTACTTCATGTTTTTAGATGAGGTTGCTTGTGTTGGGGATGCCTTTATTAGTATTGGAGGCAGGTGGATGTGCTGATGTTGCTAAATTTGTTGAATATTTTTCTGCTACAGGTGCATGAGGTGTTTAGACTGGTTGTGGTTACTACTTAAGGAGATGGAGGTGTTGAGATTGGTAGAATAGGTCTTGCATGTAATTGAATTGTTCTTATCCTAATTCATCATTTGAATAGTTATCACAGTGGCTTGGAGGAATATTTAGAAGCCGAAGAAGATGATCCATCAGGTGGTAGAGGTTCTAGGTTGAAGAATTGATGTTTTTCCTTAGCTTTAGCCTCAGTCACATGGAGATAGACTCATTAGAGAGGATAAAAATCTCTAGTTGCATGATGACAGGCCTATAGGAGCGGTTATAGGTTTAGTAACATGGATTCAGTGGTATGGGAGTGAATGCTGGATTTCACAAGATTTTCTCCACATTCCTCACGTTGATCAGCTAATTTTTGTGTTGTGGCGACATCCTTGATCGAAATTTTTTGGTTTATTGTCAGAAACGTTTGTGGCACCTACAAAAGATGATTAAAGTTGAAAATATCAAAAAGGTTAGTGAAGTTAGTGGTTGATTGAGTCAATGAGATGAACCTGGATCAAATCAAGCATATGAACATGATTGTTGACATTATTAGTGTGTGTAATTATTGAGTTGAGTGCTTGAGTTCATCCATATATTGGAGAAATCTCATTTCTAGTATGGTTGATTGTCTAGTTGTGTTGTGTGAGTTTGTGAGTGTGGAAGAGACTGTAAATTGTATGAGTTTCCTATGCAAATTTTTTGAAGCAAATTGCAGTTGTAGTAGTAGTGAGTTGAAATATGTTGCATCAATCATATTGGTGTAGTGAGTGAGAAGATGGAGTGTTGATTGGAGAAGTTATTTGAGAATTTGTGTGGAAGATAGTGGAGCATTTGGATATTGTGGTATCCTATTTTATCGTTCATATTTTATTGTAGCTTTGATTCAAAATGATGGTGTTGTTGTGATGTTCAATGTCGAGTGAATTGGGAATCTAGTCTAAAAATATATGAAATGAGGCTCACATGGAAGAAGTGAAGGCATGGAGGCTTCAAAGTATACATTGATTTGGTGGATTCAGTAGAAGGAATATATTTCTCCATCCAATGGGAGTTGGGTGAGGATCATTGATCTTGGGAGCCTTCAACGGATGGTAGTCCATAGATATGAGAGAGAAACAATTTCTTGTTTGATAGATTCCAGCATAGTGTGAAGGAAGACAAGTATTATGGACTATGGTTGTAAGATGATCAATGTATAGTTGTTCTACAATTAATAAAATATATTGAGCAGCGGAACGACAACAAGGGTGGTTTTTTTCTTGGTGAAGGGCTTTGCACTATACATTCTTGTTTCCATTGTGTTGATTTCTTTTATGGTTGCATGTTTACTTTGATGCTCTGATCTATGGTTTTGTGTTTTAGTTTGTTCATGGTAAAAACATTAGTAATTGTAAAAAAAGTTTATATTTTCTCTCACTACTGATTCACCCCCCTAAGTAGTGATCTAGTTTCCAACAATTGGTATCTGAGTAGAGCTCTCAGGTGCAACTTGATCGCGGGATAGTGGATCTTGGAGTTTTGGAATATTTTTTGCAAATTTTACGAAATGGGTCAACAAGGAATTCTAGTACTTTGTGAAGGTAAATTTTCAACTTAAAGAGCACAGTTGGATTCATATTTTCTATCTCTTTATGAAAATATTTTTCTGTTAGTAGAATATGTAGTTAGAGATGAATTTAATGATAGATGTTAAACACACATGGAATGGAAAGAAGATAATATAGAACATTAGATTCTTTTACCATTCAAATGATATACATTTATATTACATTTACATGACCCTTGGTTTTGTATTCCAAGGTCTCTTGGACTCCCTTAGACTGTTCACATTTCATCACACCAACCCTTAGTGGATTAGGTGTCCAAGATTCCCTTGATCCAGGATGTTTTCACTTATAGATGTATGGAAAAAAATTGCATATAAAATTACAGCTTAATGCATAAATGTGCACATATGAAAAGAAGAAAACACATAAAAGGCATGAAAGATAACACCAAGGCTTGATAACGGAGTTCGTCCAATTCGGACTACGTCTCTGGGCCCAACTCAACAATGGGGAGGCCTTTCTTGTTAAATGGCATGAATAAACACAATTACATTTATCAATCTGTCCATAAACAAGCTTATACCTCCAATCTGCTTGATGGCTATGAAAGGAATGCTTGAGATAGAGTGGTATGTAACACCAAAGCTTCCCACAACAATAACAAGGACTGGAGTTTTTAAACTGTTCAAAATAGATCAATAATTTCTCTTGGCCTCCTGTGAACAATGTGGTGCAACCATAAAGATGCCTCCTCCATGCTCTTCCATTGACCCTCTTTTATAAAGGATTCTTAGACAAAATCCCATTTAAAACGGGGCGTGTCTGCTTAATAAGAGAGGTTGGTAGAGTGGAAGGATCGACAGGTGCAACCATTCCTGAAAATGAAATTTTTAGCGTTGCATTGATAAGGCTTCAAAACCTCAAAAAACACTACAAATTTGCCCAAAAACCGTATGCCCGGACCTCAAAAACCATTAAATCAAGCTTATTTTTCCTATCGGGTCTGCGCTAAGGTCGCAAATCAGCGTATCGGGGTGTTCTTGTCCTAGTTCTTGGGAAAGACCGACCGCTGATATTGGTGTCAGTCGATCGCGTCGACATCCCGCACATATATTGCCCCGGGTGTCTGTTGAGGGTTCCGCCGATGCGGCTAATCGCCGATCACACTACTCACTTGCTAATATCCATTTATATATGTGTGTGTGTGTGTGTGTAACTGCCGATTGTGATTGCCTCCGATCCACCAATCTGATCTGATCAGAGATCGGCAATCAGGGGTTCCATGGCCCAAAGCTTAAGTCTGCCCTCATCCAACCTCTAATTGTGATTTGGCCTTGAGGCTTAAGACTCTTTTTTCAAAGAAAATTCCTCATTTTCATAAGGTTTGAAGAGCCATTCTTTTTGCAATAACTTCATCATCCGGACTTGGATTGAAGTATTGTTTGCGCCGTTGGAATTAGAAATACAAGATCTAAATTTTGGTCCTAAGTTAACTTCATTCTGCCCACTTGGATTTCTAATTTTTCCCATGCCATTATATCTGAAAATCCACCTAGATAAATCCTCCCCATTGAGGAGCTTTTGGACTGCCAAAATCTTTTCATTAGTCAATTGGCAAGTGAGGGAACTGTGCCCTCACTTTCTCTTTCTCCAACCATCTAGCCTTACTGGGATGCATTCCCTTGAATCTAACGTGAAGGTATTCTACATCTCATCGTGAATTCCTAGTTCTCTTGTCGTGGATGATGTCTTTGGGCAACTCATCGAGATATTCAGGTGTAAAATCATTGACGGTAGGAACTGTGCCCACCTCATCAGTGTCCATGATCAAAGGTGGTTCATACAGCTCCAGGTTCTCCACATTCACTACTGATTACATATGCATATATACCGGCAAGTCAAGACAAAAGGCATTTTTCCCAAGCTTCTCCAATATGGTGAATGGTCCATACTGGATTGGTCACAACCTCTTTCCTTCTCCCTTCATCCTGTCTTTGCTGATATGGAACCACATCTTATCGCTCACTTGGAATTGATGGTCAACTCGGTATTTATCATGTCGAGCCTTGTAACGGGCTTGATTCTTTTCCAATTGCTCTTGCACTACTTGGTGAATCATTTGGATTCGCTGAATGAGCTGCTAAGATTTTTCTTTATCATTACGTCCACTAGAGACATCCTCCTTTCCAAAGACCATGTCTAAAGGGTCCTTTGGTAGGTATCCAAAGCATGCCTCGAATGGTGAACGCTGTGTCAATGAATGCACTGCTCGGTTATAGGAATGTTGTATATAGGGGAGATGTTCATCCCACAACTTGGGATGTTTCCCACAACAACCTCGTAATAAGTGTACCATGGTATGATTAACAACCTCTATCTTCCCGTCGATTTGTGGGTGAAATATCATGCTTCTTTTCAGTTTGGTGTCCATCATCCTCCACAAGTTGATCTAGAACTCCCCAAGAAAGCGAGAGTCTCAATCCAAAATAATTGATGTGGGTAATCCAAAGTGGACCCAAACATACTAAAAGAAAAGAGAAGCAGTCTGCTTTGTAGTAATCTGCTTTTTGCAAGGTAGAAGAATACACATTTTGCTAAAACGGTCATTCTGTAACATACAAATAGTTGTGACCCTTCCTAGACAAAGGTAAACCTCCTACAAATTCCATTGACACACTTTCCCATGGATGACTTGGAATAGGGAGTGGTGTGTAGAGCCCAATTTTTCTATTAGAGGGCTTTGAAACAGAACACATCACACAACCTTTCACATAGAGAGTCATAATTTTTTTCATATGAGGCCAAAAACAAAATATTTGTACATGACATAAATTCGTTTTGACACCAAAGTGTCCAGACATAAGAGAGTTGTGGGCCTCTCGAATTACATGCACTCTTTCTTCTGTGGGAATACACAATTTACCAAGGTGATACAATAATTTCCCCTGCAAGTGATAGTTGTCCACCAATGAACCATGGGTTAGTTTTGCATAAAATTCCTTAAAGTCATCATTGTTAGCATATTGTTCAACATAACTTTCAAAAGACAACGAAGCATTATGCAAAATAACAGAAGCAGAAATAGGAGGGCGAGATAGCATATCAACCACTTTATTGATAGTGCCCTTCTTATACTTTATTACCAGATGAAATTGTTGAAGAAAGACCATCCACTTGAAATGACGAGTTTGCTGCAACTTGGTTTGTGACTGAAGGTACTGCAAGGGCTGATGATCTATATGGATTATGGTCTCCTTGCCGATCAGGTAGTGTTTCCACTTTTTCACACTATGCACCAAGGCATAAAGCTCCTTGTCATAGGTGGGATAGTTTATTACAGCTGGAGAAAAATTCTCAGAATGATAACAAATTGGCTTCTTTTGCTGCATTAGTATAGTTCCCATGGCATAACCGATGGCATCGGTTTCGATCTCAAATGGTTGTTGGAGATCGAGTAAGGCTAAGATTGGCGTGGTCCTAATTTTTTCCTTCAATGTTTTGAAGGACTTATACTATCTTCCTTCCCATTGGAAGACCTGTTTCACACTTGTCAATGTCTGCAAAGGTGTTGCAATAATGAAGAAATTAGCAATAAATATCCTCCAATACTGGACTGCACCTAGAAAGCTACAGACCTCAGTTACACTAGTAGGCTTAGGCCAATTTAAAATTGCTTCAACTTTAGCGGGATCAATTTTTAACTGACCATGACCAACAATATGACCTAGGTAACCCAAAGAGGTTTTCCCGAACTCACACTTTGACAATTTTAGAAAGAGTTTTTCTTTCTTTAGCACATCAAGCACTTTCTTTACATGACTCACATGTTCAAACCAACTCTTGTTGAAAACTAGTATATCATCTAAATATACAAGAACAAACTCATCAATGAAAGGTTGAAATATATGATTCATAACTTGCATAAAGGTGGCTGGAGTGTTACAAAGCTCGGATGGCATTACCATCCATTTGAGCAACCCCTGCTTAGTTTTGAAAGCGGTTTTCCACCCGTCATGCTCTGCAATTCGGTCTTGGTGATAGCCACTGCACAGATCCAATTTTGTGAAATATACAACACTTTTTAATTGATCCAATAAATCATCTATGCATGGGAGGGGATAGTGATTTTTTACTGATATTTTGTTGAGTGCGCGGTAGTCCATGCACATCCTCCAACTGTCGTACTTCTTGGGCAATAGAACAATCAGCGAACTGCATGGAGAGGAGCTCGGGTTGATCACGCCTTGGTCTAGCAATTCCTGCACTTGATGCTTGATCTCCTCCATTTCAGTTGTTAGCATTCTATACATGCCGATATTCGGTAGAGGGGTGTCGTGCAATAGGTGGATCTCGTGTTGGATCTCCCTCTTTGGAGGTAGTCCTCGTGGCTCCTGAAACAATGCATTATAATCAGCAATTAAATCCATCAATTCCTGTTTATGCTTCCCATCGCAGCCTTGGAACGCATCTGCGAATTCAGCCTCCTTTTGCCTCTCGACCATAAGCATGCATATTTTGCTAGAATTTACCAGCTGTTTCATATGCCCAGTGCTTACGAGGCTGGTTTTAATTTTATTTTGATGATCCCACACTATGTACTCTATCCCATCCTTAGTGATGTGGTATTTATTCTCATGGCAGAAAAATACACCTTTTTTTTCATACAAGTAGGGGCTCCCCAATACCATGCCACAAATTTCCAGTGGTATAACATCCATCTCTACTTCATCTACCAGCTTAGAAGAAATCACAAATTTTACCTTGCACTGCTGGGTTACATTCAATTTAGCTTTATCATGCATCCATCCTAGCGGGTAAGGCTTTGGGTACGGTTTTGTTTCTAAGCCAATATTCTTTACGAGGGATTCTACAATTAAATTTGCTTGGGACCTTGTATCAAATAGAGTTTCTACTTTGGCGTGATTTACTACAACTCTGATATGAAATAATTCAATTCTTTTTCTATCATTTAAAAGGGGCTCATCTATATAACTGGTGCTTCCATGTGATTTAGAATCAATAGGAGGTGTAAGGGTACCTTTTATTCCTGCTGCTGTGACCAGCACTTCATCTCCCGAATTTGATCCAAGGTCTTGTTGTGCTGCTGCCACTATTTTTTGCTTCCCTTTTCCTCCATCCTTCTTTGGGTGTTTTTTTTGGGTGCTGCTTCCAACAGTGATCATCATTGTGGCCTTCTTTCTTGCAATGATTGCAATAAGGCCTCTCTCCCTCTTTGGTTGTTGTTGTTTTCTTCTCCTTCCCTTTCCATTTCGCTTTGGATTTTCCATTGGGAGGTTTGAATGGTGGCTTCTTAGACTGGTCCTCTCTTTCATTCTTGTCCCTGTTCTCAATATGAATTTCTTTCACACTAGCTGCGTCAATAGTGGTTGGTTCAAACAACAATAATAAATGCCTAATATAACTATGCAGTGAGCCAATATACTTAGTTACAACTTCAGGTGTATCTAATGCAATACCAAAATTCAGTGCTTGCTTCCTAAATTATTCTGTAAAACTCTGAACATCCTGCCCTTTGCCTTTCCTTAAATATTGCCAATTCATCAAAGCTTTCTATTTGTATCCTAAGGGATAAAATTGTTCCTTTAACGCATAAGTAAAATCAAACCATGAGGAAAAGAGATTACCCACATTTTTACTGCTCTGCAATTTACTCTCCCACCAAATGAGAGCTGTGCTACCCAATCGTAGAGAGGCTAGCTGGATTTTCACCTCATCCTCTACAATTTGATGAATCCTGCAATAAACCTTAATTTGCCTGATCCAATTGTTAAGATTTTCTGTGTTACTTTCACCATTAAACATAGGAAGATCAAATTTAACATCTAATTTAAAAAAATGTTTATTCGATGCATCCTTTGGATTTCTCTGATTATGGTGGTGTCAGGAAGAAGAACCTTCACCACCAGAAGGAGAAAGAGGGGGTTCTTCTCCATCATTTCCATGTGTTGAACCTTGTCCTTCTAGATTCCTCTCTTCAACTTTTTCCAGTATTATAACTAGTTGACTAATATTCTCTGCCATTGAATAGAAAGTCTTTCTGAAATTGAGCTCCTCTTCAATACGAGCTTCCTCTTTAGCCATGTTTCTTCTTCGAGGAGCATGCCCTACCTCTAGATCGAAAGGTTCTATATTCCCTTCACCTCTTTGAAGCCTACCTCTTGTTAGCATACAAACATGAAATTCACATCTAAAAAGCCCTACTCTAATACCACTTGATCCGGGATGTTTTCGCTTATAGATGTATGGAAAAGAATTGCATATAAAATTGTAGCTTAACACATAAATGTGCACATATGAAAAGAAGAAGAAAACACATAAAAGGCACAAAAGAGAACACCAAGGCTTGATAACGAAGTTCATCCAATTCAGACTACATCTCCAGGCCCAGCTCAATAATGGGGAGGCCTTTCTTATTAAATGGTATGAATAAACAAAATTACATTTATCAGTCTATCCATAAAGAGGCTTATACCTCCAATCTACCTGATGGATATGAAATGAATGCCTGAGATGGAGTGGTATGCAACACCAAAGCTTCCCGCAACAATAACAAGGGCTGGAGTTTTAAACTGTTCAAAACAGATCAATAATTGGTCTCGGCTTCCTATGAACAGTGTGCTGGAACCATAAAAATGCCTCCTCTGTGCTCTTCCATTGACCCTCTTTTATAAAGGATTCTTAGACAAAATCCCATTTAAAATGGGGCATGCATGGTTAATAAGAAAGGTTGGTAGAGTGGAAGGATCGGCGGGTCCAACCATTCCTGAAAATGGCCTTTTTAACATTGCATTGATAAGGCTTCAAAACCTAAAAAAACACTGCAAATCTACCCAAAAAAAATATGCCCAGACCTCAAAAACCATTAAATCGAGCTTCTTTTTCCTATCGGGTCTGCGCTGAGGTTGCAAATCGGCATATTGGGGTGTTCCTATCCTATTCCTTGGGAAAGATAAATTGCCAATCACTGATCATCGATATCGGTGTCGGTCGATCGCATCGACATCTCGCACATATATCGCCCCGGGTGTCTGTTGAGGGTTCTGCCGATTTGGCTAATCGCCGATCGCACTATCCGCTCACTGATATATATATCTATATCATATATATATATATATATATATATATATATATATATATAATATATATATTATATCTACTATCTATAAATATAATATATATATATATATTATATATAGATGACCGCTGATTGTGATTGCCTCCGATCTGATCTAAGATCGACAATCGGGGGTTCCATGGCCCAAAGCTTAAGTCTGCCCTCTTGCGACCTCCGATTTCAATTTGACCTTAAGGCTTAAGACTCTTTTTTCAAACAAAATTCCTCATTTTCTTAAGGGTTGAAGAGCCCTTCTTTTTGCAATAACTTCATCATCTAGACTCAGATTGAAGTACCATTTGCGTAGTTGGAATCAGAAAGACGAGATCTACATTCTAGTCTTGAGTTGACTTCATTCTACCCACTTGGATTTCTTAGTTTTTCCATGCCATTATATCTAAAGATCCACTTGGATCATCCTTTCTGCCCCCCCCGCCCAAAGAAGAGAGATGTAATACAAATATAACAATGCATGACAACAATAAGCTAAATGAGCTCTCTAAAATTATGGCATAAGGTGGGATAACTTGAGGTCTCAACTGATGGTGGTTTAAGGATGACCAGCAACACTGAAATTCTTAGTGCAGTTCCCAAAACTCTTCCAATATATGGAAATAAGTTGAAGTCTTCTACTAGAGGAAGTGCTCCTTAATGCTTTGAAGATGGATACCTTCAACTTGGAACAAAAGAGTTATACAACTTATGGTGGTTTAAGGAAGGCCACTAACTAAATGAATGCTTAGTGTGATTCCTAAAACTCTTCCAAATCTGGGAAGAAGCTAAAGTCTTATTCTAGAGGAAGTGCTCCTCAATGTTTTGGAGAGGGGGACCTTCAACCTGGAAAATGGAGGTTTGCAACCTATGGTGTTTTAAGGAATTCCACCAACCATAGGCATGTTTAGGGGCTTTTGTGTATTTGGATACAACTTTGAATCTGGGTATAGCTATCTCAGGCTATAGGCTCAACTATGAGGTTCAGTTTGTGGCTTAGGCTTGCTTGATGTGGATTTGAAGATTGTATATGACCATCAATTCTCCCCCTATCAAATATAAGGTGAGAAGATGAATAAAACTCAAATGTAATACTTTTTAATACTCTAAAAGAAATTTTAAAATATGAATTAAATATCTTCTTAGATGTTGAAGCCCATTTCCAAGAAGTGATCCATCCAAGATGAATATTTGTGTTATAACCCTATTTTCCACTCCATTATAGGGAGAGAACCCTAAGTTCACCTTACCTCAATTGTTTAGCTTAAATGCATCCATTTTCACCTTTTCTTTACTTATGTGAGATTTATCCCATGTTAAAAGGCTGAAATTACATAATTGAGAAAATTCTCATTATTGTTTTTCCAAAATATTATAATTATGAGATAATAATTATTTCATAATTGAGATAATTAAGAAAAAACTCATAATTGTGAAAAAAGGTTTCTAGAGTTTTCCATTCCCAAGGAGATCAACTTGACCCACTTGTTTATGAGTTTGCTAGGGGTCCATTATTGTAGAAGTTTCCTAACTTCTCGAGCCCCTAGGTGTCTAGATACATTCTCCTGGAGGATAGAATGTGCCTTTATAATCTCACCAAGAGAAAAGAGGAGAGAGTATCCAAACTATAGTGTAAAAGCTATGTTGCATTGGGAGATGAGACCATTGTACAAGCTGGAGGAGAGGATATTATTTTCTGAAGGTATATTGGTGCACTTTCACTTATATGGTTAATACAAATCTATTTTCCTTCCCCTTATATTAGCTTTGCAATAATTTATATGTGTGATTTATAGATGTTTTGAGATTACGATATTCTGTAGAAGATCACTTGTCATCCCTTTTTGGTCATGTTTATGTGTATGCTTTGGATTGGGAGTGGATGAAAGAGATCACTTGATTTGAGTGCCAGGATTCTACTTTAGGTCCAAAACCCTTCACCAACCTGCGAGGAGGTAAGGTTCTTGCTCACACTTTGTAGAATTAGAAATTTCATTAAAACTGCATGCATGGTCATCTGGATTAGCGATTGATATTAGATTGTGTTATCCATTTTCTTTTTTTGTCTAATGATCTCAATCAGGCATGAGATCGCAGAGAAATAACTCCTTTCATAATGAAATACAACAAAATTGGTGCTTTCAATGAGAACATTTTTCTTTTTCCCCTTTGTATTTATATCTCTTCTCTTTTGCTTTGGATCTAGTTATTTTTTGGTCTCCCATTGAGTTCTATGTAGCTTTTTTATTATTTTTTATCTCTATTGGTTTAACTTGCTTCACATTTGAGCAGATCTTAGATTTGAAGTTTTTTTTTTTTTTTAATGATAAAAGTATAGGTCACTGATATTTTATCAATTTATGCTCTTTTTGTATATAATTTGATAAAAATAACCATATATATGGATTCCTCTCGGATTTCTACCCCAAAACCAATAAAACATCACTAAAAACGGACTTTGTATGAGAGAATTATGGTCAATTGAAGATCGACGAGTTTGTTTTTCTTTCGCCCTCATGCGTGACTGTTTTTTCTATTCATTTCTGTTGTTTTCTGTACATAAATGAGTAAAAATAATTATATATCTGTGATCCTATTTAAATTTTACTTCAAAAAAAACACCTAAAACGGAGTCCGTATGGGGAAGATATGACTCATTGAAAAATCAACCTATTTTCTTTTTGTTTTCCCCAATTTCCGAGTTTTCTTTCATCTTATTTGCTTGATTTTTCAAGTGTTTTTCTTCAAAACTTGCTGCTATTTGTTGGATTTGTTTCTTATTGTTGCTTTCAACTGTGAAACATATCAGATCTAAGCATACTCTTGTTGTTGTTTTTTTTGGATGTTCCCTTTGGTGCTACTCTAAGGTTTTCCTTAGAGGTTTGGTGTGCTTTGGTTGGGGCTATTGTCCTCATCTTTGGATCCAAATTTTCAGAATTGTTTAGTTGATCAAGTAATAGTTAAGATCTAATTTTTATTTGAATTTTTCCTTTGTTTGGATTTTGTCACTTGTTTCTAAGTGATCCCTTTCTTGTCTTGTTTGTTTTTGTCACCATTAGTGGTGTTGTGATTGGTTGTGTAGTTGTCATCTAGAAAAGTTCTTTTGAGTGTGTTTTCATTGCTTTGTATCACCCTCATTTGATATTTTTTAGGCCTTCCTACCTCTAGGGTCTTTTGACCTTTGTAGAGCATTTTCATTAGTTGAGCCATTGTGCTACAACCCTAACTTGTTGACATTGCCTTCCTTCTTTCACTTTTGGCTTTATGTTTGATTGCTTTGAGTGTGTTTGATGATTTAGTTTTTTTTTTCCTAGCTGGACGCTTTTGGAACGCTTTACATTCTTTCTTGGGAAATTTTATTTGGTATTTTCTCAGTTACTTTAATTTTCCTTTTGTTTTTTTTTTGGTTCATTAATTCACAAAATTTGGGATACTTTTTATTTAAGAAGATTTAGTGAGAGGTACATCATAATAGGAATTGGTGTGTTGTGAACGCTCTTACCCTTCTGTAGTTAGACTTCATTGAAGTGAAAACGAAAAATTGCATGTAGTTGCACTAGGGTGGCTAACAAAGAGTCATTCACACCATCTTAGTTTCATGCCGCATCCCACTTGTGTAAATAATAACCACTTAAAATCAATGAGATAATAAAATTAACTAGATTCATCTTTTAATTTTATTAGTAGTACACCAACACTAGCTTAGGCTAGGGTCTTGGAGATAACAATGTAAGTTAACTTCTCTAAGAATACAAAATCAACTTAGCATCTTGCAGTAGGGAGTTAAATCCACTTGCAATAGTGCGGTTTGGGAAGCCTTCCTCACAAAAGGATCAAGTACAAGGTCACACTTGGGTTAGGCGGGGTGACATGACCCATTTCGCTTAGTTTCGAGTGGTGCGATATAGCATAATTTGTACACATACAAACGATGTGATTAGGATTTTCTATAGCACTTGGGGACCACTTAGGAGGTAACTCTCAAGGGGGTTTCATTCTTGGCTCCTTTTTTGGGTTCAAGTGTCCTGTCATTGCATGTGGACTTATCCTCCGACTGTCCCCCTAGGTCGTGTTATCGTTGGTGGTGACCATAGTGGCCTATATTCTTAGGGGTCATACATAGGTGCAAGGTCGGGGTCATCTTCTATGTACCTGGGACATATATTAGTCATACTCTCTCAGTCCTCTCAGAGGGTGCCCCATGACTAATAAGGGAACTTGCACCAAGTTCACAACTAAAAGGGTTGGTCAGTAGGTCACTACTATAAATGTTCCACCGCCAACTTCTTTGTATTTTGGTTTGTGTATGCTATCTTCTGGGAAATTTCTAGTGTGTGTTGTTTGGTCTGAGTTAGTGGTTTAGGCCTTAACATGTTTTCACTAACATTATTGTGTTTAATTTATAATTTATCACTCTCGCTGAATTTGTTCGCCGACAATCACGTCATCTTCATGGTTTACCTCCTGAACGAGGTGGACTTATTACTCTTGCACAGAGAGTGTCTGTCAGTGCTCAAGAATTATACCAACACATAGTATTGGAGTCTATACTTGGTCTTGTTGTTACTGATTTGATTTCCTGTGGAGACTTTGGTGGACGATTCTACTGCTCTTGCTAACCCACCTTTGACTGATCCATTAGGACCTGAGTTGTTGTGGATGAAACCTAACGATTCTACACCTTCTTACACTTACGTACCTTTTCCAATTATCTATCCTATGGAATATTTTGAGACCTCCTTACCTTTTGCATCAACAATGTCAATTTTCATGTTATTGTTACTGCCTATTAACGTGGATATACCTACTTATTCATCCACACCTCTCACTTATTCTTGGGGCATTTCGTTAGTCTCATTTATAGCTCCTACAAATTTCTTGAATGTTTCCATGCCCGAACCATCTCCTATTCCGACCATGGTGCCTCAACCTTTGTCAGCCGATAGGATTAGGAGTCTTTTCACCTAACTTTTCTCAACCAATAGTTCATGTTCCTCACTTAGGCATGGTTACCTCTAGAAAATGTGGGGGGGATTATCAATTAATGCCCCTAATTGGCATGGGGGCAACATTGCTTCTAGCATGTCACAAGCTTGGTACGGTTCACTCTTTGGAGGGGCACCACCTACCATTAATTTTCTTGGAGGGGCTAGTTTACCTGCGGGAAACCCCACTGCCAGTGTTTTCTCTCACATCGGTTATCCTCCTTATGTCGGTCCTACTATGCAGAGTGCTCCTTATTTTACTCCTGGGTACAACCCCATAAGCAACCATGCTCTTGGGGGTCCTTTTCTCTCTATAGGTACATACACTAGGGGTAACATCCATTTACTTGTCATTTTGGCCCACAACAAACTTATGCCAAGACAAACCCTTTCTTAAACCAACAAATGCATCATTCTACTCCTTACATTGGGGGACCAAAAGGTTGGTTAGAGGATTCTCCTATCTATGATCCATTTAGTTAACTCCATAATCCATTCATATCCTCTCTTGATTTACTAGACTTGGCGAATTGACTAATGACCCCATTCGTCACGATCCCTAGAGGCCACCCATGGCCACCAAATTTCACTTGGATATTCCCAAGTTTGAAGGGAAGCCTAGGGAGAATCCATCCACTCACATTACCACATATCACTTATGGTGCTCATCTAATTCTTTGGTGGATGATTCCATTATACTTCGCTTAATCCAACATACGTTAATTGGGGATGTTGGAAAGTGGTATATCGAGTTAGATACTGCATACTATGGTGAATTTGCCTCCCTAGTTGAAACCTTCATGACACACTTCAGTTGCCCACTCGGTATGATATCGACTCTGACATCTTGTCCAACTTCAAACAAGATGATGCCATGTTAATTTTTTTATCACATTCATGAGTGATGTTGTTGCAAGAGATTAGTGAGAAACAAGTTACCTAATGAAATATTACGTAAATGGTTCATTCGTTCTCGTCGACCCCAAATTGCCAAATATGTGTCCATGTTTCAAGATATTACCAATGAACAAGCCATTTTAGCTGCCCAATGGTTGGATCTTATCTATTCACAATTGGGTATGCTCTACGAAATGTTACCTAATGCCCCTCTACCTTCTATTGACCCTCCCAAACTTTTTCTTGGACCACATGCAGATGGCGTGATTGGGTCTATTTCTGATTCCATGAGCCAACTTACTGCTCATATTGAGCAATTGATTGTAACATCTCAAGCCCCAACAAGTGCATTTGGCTCTGCTACAGCACCCTCTTCTGAGAATTAAACCAATGATCTAATGGTAACATCCACTCAATCGCATAATAACCAACAATCTGGTGGTAAAAATAATAATAAGAGAAATAAACAAAAGAACCAAAATGCTTAGGAATCCCACACCAACCCTTAGAATCAGGGGGGGCACCAGCGAACGTATTCATAAACTCAAGTTCCCTTGTCAAATTTGTCAAGGTGACTACCTCACTCATGAGTGCTCTCAAATGGATGAAGTCCATAGGCTTATTTAACCACCATCTACTCAACAAACTATTGTTTTGACTCATCCCTTCCCTATACAACCTCAACTACAGATGGTTGCTCAACCTCCTCTACCTCCGCAAGGGGGAAATGAGGGGTCATCTTCTCATCCCCCCCATATTTCATCCATATTTATGTGCAAAGAATATGTAAATGTGACCACACGAGCTAAATCCCATGATGTTCTTGAGTCGATTTTTCTCTCTAAGGACTCACCAGCTCCACCTACCTCCACTGGACCTCTCACTTTGGATAAGCATGTGGAACCTCTCAATCGCCTTCCCAAGGGTGTTCTTCGTAAGACAACATACAATCATTTTGCCAAGGCTTCTCAACATTACAGTGTTATTGATGATCTTGCCCAGAATCCTTGTGCCATGTTTTCTTTCGAGGTCTTGCAAAGTTGTCCTTAGTAGCGCAAGGCCTTGTGTCTGCCATTGGTGGAGTTGATCTGTCTAACTCTAGTCTCATCGCCTTTAATGCCAACAAAGATGCTCCTCACCTTTCCCAGTAGATTTCTTTTCAGATTATCATGCATGCTTTCCACAAGAATATTCAATGCACTTTGGTGGATGAATGCTCTTCCACGTGTTTCATGTCAGTATTCAGATGGGAGGATCTTGGCTCTTTGACACTCACCACGTCCAATACAACTCTCAAAGACTTTGATGGTCACAACTTTGTACCTAAAGGGGTTCTTCCAAGTTTTTCCATTGAGTTAGGAGGGAAAGTTGTATATGTTGATGTTGAATTCATTGACACCTCATTGGATTACAACCCACTCCTTCACTGTAGTTGGTTTTGTTGGAATAAGGAATTATTGGGGGGGGAGTGAATTAGTGATTGTGAAACTCTTTTCTCTTTTTCTATTATGCTTTCAATCCCTTCTTATATTATTTTAACTGTGAGAGCATTCATTCATAAAAATAGTGAATTACCAATTTCAAACACACATGTTCATACAACAATCACATGAGCAACACACACACATTTGACAAAATGATTTTCATGTGGAAACCCAGAGGGAAAAAACCACCAAATTTGTTTTTTGTTTATGATGTAAATTAAGCACCCACTTAATTACATATGTTTGTTTGTGACCACCCAGTCATAGAAAGCACCAACCCCCTTTGGTTAGGAAGCACCAACTTGCCAAGAGGCACCAACCTCTTCAGTGTTCAGGCATCAACTTACTCTTGCCATTGTTCCACTATTTCATACAATTTCCAAACTGAAAACAGAGGCATACAATATTACAAGTAAAATACCAAAATGGTTGATTGCAGACTCAACTTATGCACTCAGTCTTCTGTTCTCTCATGTAGCAAGTATTTTTTGAATGCTCACCGCAACACTTCCTCTACACTTTTCCTCTTCTTTCAAGGGTTCTCTGCTGACTTCTTTTAAGCACTACCCTTATAATTCTCCACACAACACTCTTGTTGCACTTGATGTTGTTTGACACAAAGTTACTCTTGGTGTTCTGACTTTTCTGTCTCAATACACACCTCTCACAACACAACACACTCATTATTAGCTCAATTCCCACAATCTTCTCTAGTGCAGGCGATGATTTTGTTTCACTGGGGCACTCTGTGCAAGGCAATCTTTGTTGTATGTACTTTAGCTACCCAACTGTACTTAGGGATGTCTACCTTGCCACTATTGTGTCTCCTATTATTTTCTTATCACAATTCTAGATCAAAGATGGAACTTTCAATTCTTTATCGTCTGATTGTGTAGAGCCACATGGTGAGAAATTAATTCTCAGGTGACCTACACACTCCTCTGAGAGTCCCGTTCTCATTTATCACTTCACATAGCTTTGACAGTTTACAGAGGTGACCACTATGTTCTCATTTATATCAACTATTCATGCATGCAATGCAACCCATCACTTCCTTCATTCTTTTGAATTTATCTTTGCGAGAAATGTTATCCTCAATTTCGTGTCACATAGCCTTCTGTAGGTTTCACCCCTTTCAACAATCAACTCCTCTAATTCTACATTTAGTTTCACAGTTGCTTACCCATAGATCCTCTAACTCATTGTATTGCATCATCATAGAAAATCCACATTGTAACTTCACAAAGGTGGAACATTACAATATTTCTCAGCCTTGATATCCTTAGCTCATGTGATGCTAAGCTCCTTGAGCATTTCTCCTCCATGGGACCAAGAGTCGTGACCTGAGGAATAGATTTTAGGTGCTAAGGCATCATGTTCCTGTCGAGGGCCAATATTCCTTTGCTAACTGCTTTGTGCCCTTGGTTCTTTGGATTATCATGACCAAGTGCTAACCCAATATCGGAAACCCCTTTCATTGTAACTTTTCAAAATCATCTGCACTGAAGTTACGAGGTCTTCATCCTCCGATATGCCAACCTTTTATATGATGTCATTAGTCCACATGGCAACTTCATAGTGATGACATGTGTCACCCATATCTGACAAATTAGGTGACCCAATAACATTGAATCAGCCTGCCACATGTCCTATCATATTGCCACGTCATGTCGACATCATATGACATTATAACTTCTCGGAGCCAATATTATGCCGCAATGTGTCGTATCAGAGGAGAGATAAGAGGGACCAACAAACCTTGGTTTTGCAAGATAATTTTTTATTAATATTCTTTGCCATTCCTCAGTGCTTTATAGCACTATCAGAACTGTTGAACATCATAACTTATTAGAATACTTCAGCTATGAGGTTTTGATATTCCAATGTCCTAGGCCTCTGATATTTTGATATTACGATGCCTCAATCCTTCCAATATTTCAAGGTTCCAACCTCTCATGTGCCACCTACTCCAACTCTCTGAGGTTTTGATATCCAATGTGTTGATGTCTCGACGTGTTGATCTTCAATATCTCGAAATCTGATATGTTATCTGCTTTGATATTCCTTCCTTGTTAAGGCGTCAAATCCTTAGACTTCAATAGACGATATCTTTTGATTTAGGAATCCATTTTTGAACTTCTGCATATCGTTGGAAAACTTTTCCAGAGCACTTTGCATTGGATAGGGTCCAATGTAGGCTTTGATTCCATTTTCTACTTGTGATATGGATGAAAACTCTCTGCCACACTTTTCTCCTTGACTCCTCTTGTTGTGCTTGGAAGGTTGAACTCTCAACCACCATAGTGATCATTTTATGGCTTCTTTAGTAAATCTTCTACTCTGATGATTCTCTACATGAAGCCTGCAGCTTCCATGGAATTCCATCACATTAGTCATCATTTTATGGCTATTCTAGTAAGCCCTCTACTATGATTATTTTCTATGAAACATTTCAACAACCATGGGATTCCTCTCGAACACCCAACATCATGCTGACCCCTCCTTGAAATCAATGCCAACACTTACAAAACCACCCATATAACACCAATTTTCCAACAATGTTCCCCTTTGGAATTGATCACAACACCATAAGCTCCCCCTCATGGAAGGCATGGTCTACTTCGATGCCAATATTCTCCCCTGTTAACATCAGTGGTCACAATAATACTTCTTAAATACTCTCGTTGAACCATTGCAGCCTACTCTCCCAAGAGTTCCACATGCTGAGTAGCTGACACCACCTACCAAAATGAAGTCATTTGGAGGGAGGGGTCACAACTCCTATATGTTTCCTGAGATATTCAAATGGTTCTCTTACCAATGGCTTGGTAAATATATATGCAAGTTTCTCTTTAGTGGCCACATACTAAATTTTGATAGTGTTGGTTGCGGCCTATTTCCTTAAGAAATGGAACTTGATAGGAATATGCTTAGTCTTTGAATGCATGAATGGATTTTTGGAGATGCTTATGAAACATTATTGGAATGGGATCAATCAGCCCTACCTATATATATTTCAAGGTTTTATTCATCCATAGAATCTGTGTACAACATGTAGCAACAAAAATATACTCTGCTTCAACAGTTGACAGAGAAATCGAGGCTTGTTTCTTGTTGACCCACGACACCAAGCATTTTCCCAAGAAGAAAGCTACACCAAAAGTACTCTTCTTGTCATCAAGGCTTCCAACCCTATCGCCATATGTGTAGGCCTTCAACTTGAATTCTTCACTCTTCGTATACCACAACCCATACTTTATTGTTCCTTGAAGATATTTGAAAATCCTTTTGAAAACAACAACATAAATCTCATGCGGGAAAGCCTGAAATATTGCCACAAGCCCCACTTCTTACATGATGTCTAGCCTTGAAGTTGTCAGATACAATAAGCTACTTATCACTGACCTCTATTCAGTCTTATTTGCCAGTGGTGTTCCATCTTCTTTGCATAACTTGCAGCTTGTAGTCATGGCTGTGCTGACTGGTTTGCAGTCTTCCAACCCAAATTTCTTCAGAGTTTCCTTGAGATATTTGGATTGGGATATAAACACTCCTTGTGGAGACTGAGTAATTTTCAGACCCAAGAAGAAGGATAGTTCTCTGATCATGGACATTTCAAATTCTGTTTGCATACATTTTGCAAATTGATACCCTAATTGTTTCATATTTCTACCAAATATTATATCATTCACATACACAACTACTATCAGTAGATGACCACCTTCAGACTTTACACATAGGTTACTATTAACTGTGCCTTTCTTAAACCCTTGGTGCTGAAGGTACTTATCCAACCTTTCGTACCAAGCTCCGAGGGCCTGTTTTAATCCATACAGGGCCTTCTTCAGTTTGCATATGAACCCTCCAGCAGAGGTGAGAAGAAATCCTTCTGGCTACTCAATGTAAACTTCTTCTTCTAAATTTCCATTGAGAAATGTAGACTTCACATCCATCTGATATACCTTGAAATTATTATGGATTACAAGAGAAAGAAATATCTAGATAGCTTACGGTCGAGCTATTGGTGCAAAGGTTTCTTCTAAATCTAACCCTTCTATTTGAGTATACCCTTTTCAGACAAATCGAGCTTTGTTCCTAATTAATTGACCCTGTTCATTCAGTTTGTTATTGAAAACCCATTTGGTTCCAATAACATTTTTCACTCTCTACCTTGGAACAAGCTCCCAAGTGTCATTATTTTCAATCTAATCAATTTTTTCATTCATATATTTCACCTAGAACTTGCATTCACTTGCTTGACAGAGGTTCTTGGGTTCTATTTGTGATAATAGAGCTAGATTCACATAACTTGTACTTCCAACTAGTCTCTTATGGTCTAAACACCATTTCTTTGATCTCCAAGAATCTGACTCTCATGATGTTCCTTTTGTACTTATCTAGAGGGTTTATCTGTCCATGAAGTCGTTTCTGCTTCCTCACATTCACTGTCTGAATCTATTTCCTCTAGATATGTGGACCTCAAATTTGAACTTTCTTCATCATCTGAGTTCATATTTATTTTAGAGGACTCAGGTTGTGAACCTACTTCATCCACTATTACGTCGATGTAATCCTCAATATTGTTTGTCCTCTTGTTGTAACACTTATATCCTTTGATTCGAGTAAAGTATCCAAGTGATATCCCTTCATTAGGTCGTGAATCAAACTTTCCAAGATTCTTATCATTCATTTTAATGAGGAACTTGCTTCCAAACAACTTGAGGTGTTTAACTAATGCAGTCTCCCCTTCCATAACTCATAGGGAGTTTTATCACTATTAGGCCTAAGTTTAGTAATGTTTGATAGACATACTGCTACATGGGCTGCTTCTCCCCAACAGTTGTGAGACACTTTTGCTTCATCCAACATTGCTCTGGCTATTTCCTGGATTGTTCTATTCTTCCTCTATGCTACTCCATTTTGTTGAGGATTTCTATTTGTTGAATACTTCCTCCTAATGATGTGCTCTTCACAAAAATCCTCAAATTCTCTTGAGGTATACCCTGGTGAAATCATCAATAAGAAACATAAAAAAACTCTCTCCTTTTGAGGTTTTTACTCTATTTGGGCCACAAATGTCTGTGTGAATGAGTTCTAGAGGTATGGATGAGGATGTTAGGTCCCTATACTACTAGAGTAACCCCTTATTGTTATTAGTACAACCCCCTTATTATATTGTTGTGCCCATATAGTCCCCATATTGTTATTATCGTTCCCCATATAAGCCCACTATTGTTATTATTGTGCCCTTACATTATTATTGTTATGTCGACTCTGATTATATTATGACTCCTTAGACTCCTATCTATAGAAAGGAGGCCTTGTCATTTGTATGATCCAAGAATTGTTCATTTGTGTAATGTAAAGGAGTTTTCCCTCTCGAAGAGGCTTATTTCTAAGGTGTTCATCTATCTTATCTATCTTTTCTATATTTTTGTGAGCTGGTTTCATAACATTTGGTATCAGAGCTTTGGATTCTAGGGTTTCACTGCTCCAAACAGGTCATCGTGGCATTTTTTTATACCTTTTTTCTGCGATGTTTCAGAAGCTAAAAAGAAACCCATTTGAGACGCAATCATGCTCAACCTCCTATCCAAATTTTAGATTTTGTCTCGCTATATATTCAGAGATATGATCTGAGGAAGTTAGGGTTTTTGCAACCTCCAGAGTTCCATCTCAAATAGGTCAGCGTGGAATTTTTGCTATAATATTTGTTCTACGAAGGTTCAGACTCTGAAATTAAAACCAATTTGAACTGAAATATTGGTGAAGCTTGGGGCCAAATTTCTGATCTTGTCTCGCTTATTTTCAGAGATATAATCTGAGACATTTAGGGTTTCTACAGGCTCTCGAATTACATCCTAAACATGTGACCTTGGGAAAATCGTCATAACTTTCTCTCTGAGCATCATATTGGAATTTCATAAGAAGTTATAGAAAGAGGATGGACTGTAGAGTTCGGTATATATTTTTCAGATCCGAAGGTAAAAACAATGACATGTGGCACTTCATACAAGTTTGCTCTTCTGAAAAGGTATATAATCAAGTCATCTTGGGAGATCGTGCATAACTCTTTCTTGGAGAATCCAATTTCGATAAGACTGGTGGAATTGGAAAGAGGACACATAAGGATACTGCAGGTCCTGCTTTTAGAACTAGAAGATCCAAAATTACAGAGTTACAATCATTTCAAGACCAAGCTCCTAAAATCAATAAAAGGCGATATGAGGAAGTTTGATGGCAATGATCTGGTAAATTGGATACTACAGATGGAGAAATATTTTGATCTACATGGTGTACCATTGTTACAAAAGGTATGTATTGCATCTAATTATTTAGAACCGAATCAATTTTTATGGTATAAAGGGCTTTGTTCTAGTAAACCACTTGTTACATGGGTAATTTTCACAAAGGAAATGATAGCACATTATCAGGATACAAAGAGAAGCACCTTCTTTAGCCAATTGATAAATCTCAAATAAAAGTGTTCAATGGCAGAGCACATTGAGGACTTTCAAAAATTTAATATAAGGGAAAATGCTATTTGAGAGAAGCAGAGGATTGATGTCTCCATAGGGACTTTAAAGGATAACATTCAACATGAGGCTCGTCTTTTGGAACCTGATTCATTATAGAAGGAATTCAGGTTGGTAAGAAAAATGGAAAGCAAAATTATGGCAACTGGAAGTCTACCCCTCACAACTGTAAATATGGAAGTGTTGTTTCTCCTAGCCTTCCACAACCTGCAAGGTTGACACCACAACAATTGGAAGAAAAAAGAGAAAAAGGACTTTATTACAATTGTGATAACAAATACATTAAAGGTCATAAGTGTGCTGAGAAGAAATTATTTTACATTGATTGTGAAGAGGAGGAAGAAAATGATCAAGAAACATCAAAAGAAGAAGATATACACCAGGAACCAACCCTAGAGAAAGAAGAAATGAATTTGACCATATCTTGTAAAGCATTGGCAAGAATTACCACTTCTCAAACTCTCAAGATAAAAGAACACATCAAGAAGAAAAAGGTTCTAGAAGTGAAAGATCACATCGAGAAAGAAGAAATGAATCTGACCATATCTTGTAATGCATTGGCCAGAATTACCACTCCTCAACTATCAAGATAGAAGGAAATATCAAGAAGAAAAATGTTTAAGTGGAAAATCACTTCAAGCATCAAGAAATGAATCTGACCATATCTTGTAATGCATTTGAAGACATTACCACTCCTCAAACTCTCAAGATAAAAGGACATATCAAGAAGAAAAATATTCAAGCAGTGAAATATCACATCAAGCACCAACAACAAGTTCTCCAACTTTTAAAGGATAACACCACTTTGGTGCATAATCAAATGAAACAGCAGGCAGATCAACATCACAGTGAAATAAGTTTTAATGTAGATGATTTGGTATTTTTATAGCTACATCTCAAGCAAGCAATTTATGAGAAGGAAATGTTGGCAATATTAGATGCACTTAAGAAATGGTGACGTTACCTAATGGGAAGACACTTCAAGGTAAAAATGGATCATGATAGTCCTAAATATGTTTTAGAACAAAGATTATCTTTAGAGGGACAAAAAAAATGGGTCACAAATAGGATGGGTTATGACTTTGAAATCATCTACAAAAAATGGAAGCAAAATGTTGTTGCAGATGCACTCTCAAGAAAGGATGAGGATGTGGAAGAATTGTTTTGTGTTATTTCTATTATCCAACCATATTGGATACACGAAGCAAGGGATGAATGAAAAAAGGACGAAGAAGTGTGGCCACTCATTCAAAATTTGCAAAAGATCCCAGTTCAAATAATATTGCTAGAACTTTACCAGGAAGGAAAAATCATATTGGAACTTGGAGCATTCACAGAAACAAGAACCTAACAACTACGAAATCAATCAATTTCAGAGTATCTCATCAAATGGAAGAAATTACCCACTGAAGGCTCCACATGGGAGGACAAGAATTTTGTACAGAAGCATCAAGAATTACTCAAGTGTCGAGGACAACACTTTTTGAAGGAGAGGGGCATGTTAGGTCCCTATACTACTAGTGTAACCCCTTATTGTTATTAGTACAACCCACTTATTATATTGTTGTGCCCATTTATTCCCCATATTGTTATTATTTTTCCCTTACATTATTATTGTTATGTCGGCTCTGATTACATTATGACCCCTTAGACTCCTATATATAGAAAGGAGGTCTTGTCATTTGTATCATCCAAGAATTGTTCATTTGTGTAATGTAAAGGAGGTTGCCCCCTCGAAGAGGTTGATTTTTAAGGTGTTCATCTATATTTTCTATCTTTTTGTGAGATGGTTTCATAACATTTATGTGAAAAGAGTCATATTCTATTTTCCAAACTGGCATGACTTGCAGATTGTGTTATCGGGGCTTGAAAGTATTCGTAATCCTCTCACTTCTCCCATCTTGCTTACTTTTATCAAACTGTCAAAATTCATATGCCCAAGTCTCTTGTGCCACAACCGTGTTTCACTTGTTTTTCTTAAATAATAGTTAACCCTGGAATTGTCAAACACATATACATTATTGTGGGTTCTGATTGCTTTTCCCACTAGTTTTCCCTTCTCTATGTTGTAGATCTCACGGTCTTTAGATCGAAAGGTCACATCATTTCCATTATCACACAATTGGCTAACACTAAGAAGATTGACATACAACACATTTTGTGCTTCTATTTTTTGATCAAGAATGAATACACCTTTACCTTTGATTCTTGTTGGAGCATTGTTTCGAAAGGTGACATTGTTTCCTCTATCCTTTTCTTTCAGTGATAGAAATTTTCTTTTGTCCCCAGTCATATGTTTGGAACAATCACTATCCACATATCATTTGTTTTCTTGATTATGAGTTTATAAGGCAAGTCCACACTGCATGATCTTTTTAGTCTTTTGTTTCCACTTCCCATTAACCTTTTGGGTAACTATCTGTCTAACATATTGGAACTTAGTCATGTGTTCAAACCTGCATCTGTACTCACTAATGTTTTGCCCAAAATTATTACATTTGAAGCATTCTACTTCACTTAGCAAGGGAGAGAAGGAATTCTGATTTCTAAGAGATGATTTTTGAGATTTAGAAATCCGATGCATATTATATTTCGGATTTTTATCTCTTTCAAATTTGATCCTTCTTGGTCATCTGACTAGTTGGTTCATTCTCCATTGACAATCTCCTCTTTGCCTTGCTACTTTTTTGTCTTCATCAATTCTTTCATGATGCTTCTTCCCATGGTCTTGTGGCCATTCGAATCTTGCAGACCTAAAGTTTATCTTGGGCCCTATAGAATATTCTTGTGTCTTAGAGTATCCCAGACTGGTTTTGATTCCTGAGGGCCTTTAACTATTCAGGATCTAATCTAGTCTCCTTGTCCCTTCAACAAATTTTTCATTTAGACCTTTCTCGGTATTTGTTCTCTCAAGGTCGTTTCTCAGAGATACATCTTCTGCTTCAAGACTTTGATAGTTCTCTTCCCATTCTTGGAGAAAATATTGAAGAACCTCTTCTTTTAATTTAGCCTCCTCTAGTTTAACTTTCAGAGATATAATATCATCTTTGCATGTTTGTGAGATCATTTCGTTTTTTAACTTGAGAAACTCCTGTTTCAAATGCTTGTTCTCCTCTTCTAATCTCTCACAGTTTCCTTGTTTTTCGTCCAGTTGAAGGACTAGACTTTCGTTGCTCTTGATATATTCCTCAAGCTTTTCTTTTTGATAGGAAAACTCCTTATTGTCAGAGTTATACATACCTTCCTCTGCATGTTGTCACCATTCCTTTAGTTTCTTATTCTTCTTCCTTGCTTTCTTTAACTCGTCGAGGGTGCTAATGAGTTCCCCTTCAAGTTCCACTACTCCTTCTTCTTCCTCTTCATATTCCATAATACCTCTTTTCTTAGAGTCTATTTTGAACTCCATAAGATGATACTTATCTAACTCATTGTCCAATGAATTTTCATTGTCTAACTCCAGTGCTGAGCTATCATCTTTTGAGTAGAACCACTTTTTCTTATAGATCTTTTTCTTCTGATGTGTCTGAGACTTGTTTCCAGATTTCAAATCCTCTTCCCTTTCAACGTTTTCTTTATAAGGGAATTTGGATGAGAAATTTCCAACTCTTCCATAGTCAAAACACTTATAGGGAAATTTCCCTTTATATTTTCTTGAGTCATGCTTCAGTTTTCTGGATAATTGAGCCAACTCGTGATCAGATTCACATTTGGAGCAATATTGATGATATTTATGCTCCTTAGCCTTTCTGGATACTCTGAATGCTGCTTCCTTTGGTTCAAAATTTTCTATTCCTACTCTCATCTCATAGGTTGTGAGAGTACCATGCAGATGATCCATCTTGAGATCCTTTAAATTAGCCATCTCTTCAATAGATGAGACTTTGGCATTAAATCTCATGGGTAGAGATCTTAACATTTTCTGAGCAATCATGTCTTCCTCAACCTCTTCACAAAGTCCTCTTATCATATTAGTCACTTCATCAACTTTGAGGAAGTATTCTACTATGCTTTCATTCTCAAGATTTCAAACCTCATTCTGAAAGTCTGAATTTTTGACTGCTTGACTTTGTCATCTCCTTCATGACTCTTATTAATCTTTACCTACACTTCCTTAGCAGACTTATAATGCACAAATTTTACAGGTTTTGATTGACTAAGTCCAAAGAGAGTGGCATTCTTGGATTCAAAATTGTTCCCATATATTGTTTTACCATCTGCATCAGTGGCAAGAATATTAAGGACATTGTAGTCTACTAGTACTAAAGTCCAAACATCCACTCCCAGGTACATAAGATATGCTTCCATTCTCACTTTCAAAAATGAATAATTTGTACCATCAAATACTGATATTCTACTTGAGTAATCCTCTTGAATAGACATGATTTCTTATAGATATACCTTCCAGTGATTAGATTGTTTATGAAGGAACCTTTCTATGATACCAATTGTTGGAATAAGGAATTGCTAAGAGTAGGGTTGAATCAGTAATTGTGAAACTCTTTTCTATTTTTCTATTATGATTTTATTCCCTTATTACATTCTTTTACTTGTGAGAGAATTCATTCATAAAAGTAGTGAATTGACAATTTCAAACACACATGTTCATACAACAATCACATGAGCAACACACTCACTTGACACAATGTTTTTCACGTGGAAACCTAGAGGGAAAAAAACACCAAATTTGTTGTTTGTTTATGATGTAAATTAAGCACCCACTTAATTACATCTATTTATTTGTGAGCACCCACTCACAGGAGGCAATGACCCCCTTTGGTTAGCAAGCACCAACTTGCCAAGAGGCATCGACCTTTTCACTGTGCAGGCACCAACCTGCTCTTGCCACTGTTCTACTATTTCATACAATTTTCAAACTGAAAGTAGAGGCATACAATATTACAAGTAAATACCAAAATAGCTAATGGTAGATTCAACTTCTGCACTCTATCTTATCTGCTCTCATGAATCAAGTATTTTCTTGCTACTCACCACAATAATTCCTTTGCAATTTGCCTCTGTCAAGTGCTCTCTGTTGGCTGCTCTTCAGTACTACCCTTATAATTCTCCAAACAACACTCCCATTGCACTTGTTGCTATTTCACATAGTGTTATTATTGGTGCTTCGACCTCTCCATCTCAATGCACACCTCTCACAACTCAATGCACTTGTGATTAGCTCAACTCCCACAATATTCTCCATTGCAGACAATGATTTTATTTCATTGAGGCACTCTATGCAAGGAAATATTTTCTGTATGTACTTTAGCTGCCCAATTGTACTTAGGCATGGGTACCCTTGTCACTGTCGCATATCCTATTAGTTTCTTGTCACAGTGCTAGATTAGAGTTGTTTTTTTTTCTTTATCGTCTGACTACATAGAGCTCCATGCTGAGAAATTAATTCTCAAGTGACCTGCACACTCCTCTGAGAATACCATTCTCATTTATCACTCCATAGATCTTTGACAGTTTACAAAGGTGACCACTTTATTCTCATTTATCTCAACTATTAATGCACTCATTGCAACTGATCACTTCCTTGATTCTTCTAAATTCGTTTCTCCCAAAAATGCCATCCTCAATTTCTCATCACAAAGTCTTATGCATATTTAGCCCCTTTCTACAATCAACTCTTCTGAGCTTGCATTCAATTTCATAGTTGTTGACCTATACATCCTTTAACTTGTTGTACTGCATCATCGAAGAAACTCCACATTGTAACTTCACAAAGGTGGAACTTTACGATATTTCTTAGCCCTGATATCCTTAGCTCATGTGATGCTTAGATCCTTGAGTGTTTCTCCTCCATGGGACTGAGAGATGTGACCCAAGGCTTATCTTTTAGGTGCTAAGGTATTATGTTCTTGTCGAGGGCCAATATTCCTTTGCTAACTGCTCTATGCCCTTGGTTATTTGGATTGTCATGACCAAGTGCCAACCTAGTGTCGGAAACCCCTTTCATCGTAACTTTTCAAAATTACCTCAACTGAAGTTACAGGGTCTTCATCTTTTGATATGCCAACGTCCGATATGATGTCAATACTCCACATGGAAAATTCATAGTGATGACACGTGTCACCCAGATATGTCACATTAGGCAACCCAATAATGTTGAATTAACCTACCACGCGTCTTATCGTATTGCCATGTCATGCTAACATCAGATGACACTGTAGCTTCTTAGAGCCAATATTACGTAGCCATGTGTCATACTAGCAGAGAGAGGAGAGGGACCAATAAACATTTGTTTTGCATAGAATTAATTTTTAATCTTCTTTGACATTCCTTGGTGCTTTATGATACTATTGGATCTACTGGGCATCATAACTTTAGAGAATACATCAGTTAAGAAGTTCCAATATTCTGATGTCTCGGACCTTCGATATTTTGATATTTTGATGCCTAATTCCTTCTAATATTTCAAGGATCCAACCTCTGATATGCCACTTGCTCCAACTCTCCAAGGTTCCAATATTTGATGTGATGATCTATGATATCTTGATATCCAATATGTTGTTTGCTCCGATATTCCTTCCTTCCCAAGGCTTCAAAACCCTGGACTTCAAAAAACAATATCTTTTGATTTAGGAATCCATTTTTTAACTTTCACATATCATTGGAAAATTCTTCTAGAGAACATTGCATTGGATAGGGTCCAATGTATTATTTGAGTCCATTTTATACTTGTGAGATGACTGCAATCTTTCTGCCACACTTTTCTCCATGACTTTTCTTCTTGTGCTTGGAAGGTAAAACTCTCAACCACCATAGTGATCATTTTATGGTTTCTTCAGTAAGCCTGCAACTTCTATGGAATTCCATCACTATAGTCATTATTTTATGGCTATTCCAATAAGCCTGCTACTATGATGATTTTCTACAAAAGATTCCAACAGCCATGGGATTCCTCTCGAACACCCAATCATCATGGTGACCCCTATTTGACATCAATTCCAACACTTACAAAGCCACCCATATAGCACCAATTGTCTAACAATATCCCCCTTTGACATTCATGGCAACACCATAAAATCCCACTCAGGAAAGGCATGGTCTACTCCAATGCCAATATTCTCCATGTTTAACATCTGTGGCAAAGAATACTTCTCGAATACTCCCCCTGAACCATTGCATCCTACTCTCCCATGAGTTCCACATGCTAAGTTTCTGCCACCATCTACCAAAATGAAGTCATTTGGAGGGAGGGATCACAAATCCTATCTATTGCCTGAGATATTCAAATGGTTCTCTTGCCAGTGGCTTGGTAAAGATATCTTTCAGTTTCTCTTTAGTGGCCACATACTCAATTCTGACAGTGTTGGCTGCAACTTGTTCCCTCAAGAAATGGAACTTGATAGGAATATGCTTAGTCTTTGAATGCATGATTGTATTTTTGGAGATGTTGATGGAACTTGTGTTGTCACACATTATTGGAATGGGATCAGTCACCTATACCTATATATCTTTCAAGGTTTGCTTCATCCATAGAATCTGTGTACAACAGGTCGCAGTAGCAATATACTCTGCTCCAGCAGTCGATAGAGAAATGGAGGCTTGTTTCTTGTTGACCCATAACACCAAGAATTTCCCCAGGAAAAAAGATGCACTAGAAGTACTCTTCCCGTGATGAAGGCTTCCAGCCCAGTTACATCTGCGTAGGCCTTCAAATTGAATTATTCTCTCTACGTGCACCACAGTCCATACTATGTTTTTCCTTGAATATATTTGAAAATCCTTTTGACAAAAAAAACATGATTGTCATGTGGGAAAGCCTGAAATCTAGACACAAGCCACACTGCTTACATGATGTCTGGAATTGAAGATGTTAGATACAATAAGATTCCTATCATTGACCTATATTCAGTCTGATTTATCAGTGGCATTCCATCTTGTTTGCATAACTTGCAGCCTGTAGTATTGGGTGTGCTGACTGGTTTGTAGTCTTCCAACCCAAATTTCTTTAGAGTTTCCTTGAGATATTTGGATTGGGATATAAACACTCCTTGTGGAGACTGAGTAATTTTCAGACCTAAGAAGAAGGAAATTTCTATGAAAAGGGGCATTTCAAATTCTATTTGCATACATTTTGCAAAGTGATGCCCCAATTGTTCCATATTGTTGCCAAATATCATATCATCCTGTTGTGGCCAGCAACAACCCCCCCTTTTTTCATTTAAGTGTTATCCAGAATACTAAATGAATGGGGACCCTTAGTTAAATTTTTGGAAAAGCAAGAGTTTCCTTTCTTCAAAATAAGGTTACCATCGTAAGCTTAGGAAGATCTTTTGAATACTTTAAAACCTAAGTTTATAATAAGAAAAAGTCTTTAAAAACAAGCCACATCATAAAAATGATAGTAAAGTACTATCGTTTGGATATCGCATTGCAATAGAGAAACTAATAAGAAAAAAATTCAAGATTTACCGATTTGCGATAACACCGATCGCGATATCGCATATCACAGGAAATGGGCTAACGAAATTTGGAAAACGTAAAACTTTTGCGATCTGCGACGATGCGATATCACGATAAAATTATGGTTGCGATATTGAGCCAAACTAGCTCTACAACATTATAATTGCAATAGCGCGATGGTGTGATAATGCAATAATATGATAGTGCGATAATGCGATGTCGCGATCTGCGAAGTTGCGAAGCAAATCGCAAAATCACTCCATCGCGAATCTTTCGGTCACGCTATTCAAGAAAATCCACTTACTAATCTGACTCAAGATCATGCGCTTTAAATGATAATAAAAGGATTAGTTGTCAGTTATTAATGAAATATGGACGCGTGCTTTTCAAAGAATTACTTCACGTAAGGTGACATATTTGATGTATCTGCTGCATTTAAAACTCTCCCATCACCTTTCTTGATCAGTCATTTCCATTTCACTTGTGAGTCGCAGGGACAGAGAACGGAGGACTATACAACGCAATACGCAGGAAGAAATTGGAAAGAAAAATAAAGCTCAGAGCTCCGAGATGAAGGGAATGGCACCTTTATATACAGACACAGCTTGTAACAGAGACACAGGGATATCAACATGGGAAGGCATGTACAGACTGCTTGAAGAAGAAAACCCCAGAATAATGAATGTTACCACTGGCTCAGACTCACAGGGTTCTTCCGAAGCATCCCTAGAAGATTTAGCATGCTCATTCCTACATAGGATAGTAGCAAGGCCCAAAATTCTCCCATATACGAACATGACCAAGTGGATACTTGATAACGCGGAAATGAAAGATAGACAGTTCAAGATTCAAGGACAAGGGCTCATCGGATCATTCGTTGCATAATATTTAAAGCTCATGTATCATCTTCCTAAGCCGCAGGAAACTTACAATACACAATTCATTGAAAAATTTATGGCAGAGAACCCGAACTTATCAGAGACCACTAAGGATTGGTCCAGAAAAGATGAACCGCTCAAGAAAGACAAAAATGGTATGTACAGCACTGGTTCCCTCACCTCCCCATATTGTTTTGTTGTGGCCATGCTCTGTAGATTATTTGGGAAGCCATATATCAATAAGTTTTCACCTGAATGGTTACTGTTAATAGATGTTGCTGTTAACACTCAGGTTGTCCCTAATCTCCTGAAGGGATACGGCCGAGGTAACCACAAACCAATCTTCGGATTGCAGGTTCTAGCCCACCTGCAATTAGAGAGGGCTCTCTCTTAATGATTTAGCTTTATTGATAATGATTTTAGGCTAGATATTGGGTTCGGGGGTTTTGATTTTTTTTTTGGATGGAGGGGATGCTTGAGTGGAGGGAAGATACTTTCAAGAAAAGAGGCAAGGCATATCAAGATAAGTTTCAAACCATTGGGCATGGAGTCATGGAGTGCAACTGATGGTGCGTTTTCTTGGTCACAAGAGAAAGGAGGAGCAAGGTAGCTGTTCGTGAAACAATATCCAAGCTGAACGGAGATGGGTGAGGCTAAGGAATGAGAGGCAACAAAGAATCTCTCAATCATTTTAGCAAAGGGAATATGAAAGAACCATATTTAAGAGCAGCTAAGAATTCTTAAATAATAGTCATTCATAGGTGAATTAGAGTAAATATGAGCCATGAGGAATTCATATCTATGACTAAATCAAGAGGAAAACATTAAAAAGGCACAAAAACTGAGCGTAGAGTGCAGCAAAGCAAATTCTAAACCAGAATTTTGTTCCGTGACTTGAGCATATATGAAATTGAAATTACAGAGATGAGAAAAACTTATTGTTTCATAAACAGCACAAGAATTCCATCGTTCACTCTTCATAACCATTAGCAGTGCATCAAACAGTTCATTCTCCAAGCTTTCAACAATATTTGATTATAGAACTCATCTAGTATACAATACGAGTCTCTCTTGGAGTAACTCGACCAACATGACAAAAGCAACCAACCAACCCCTACTCCATTTTTCAGGGTGGTATATATAAGCAAAATATCTAAAGTTATTTATTACAACCGACCTAAACAGGTCTGCAGGAAGAAAACTTTCTAAACCTAACTTATGCTGGAATTAAATGCAAGTAAATCTGCTTTGGGCTGCGCCAGTGGCAGCTGGATCAAAAATGAGTTAGTGTGTTGTCCTCTGTGGCTTGGTGCAGTGGTTTTGTAATAACTCTGCATTGAGTTCTGGTCCACTGATCTCCTGTGAGCTTTAATGTGTATTCATTTGTGTTGGTGAGCTTTGAATGGTTCCTTAACTGCTCCTTGACTTTCAGGGCTTTCTTTCAATGCTTGATTTGCCTCGAGCCCTGAGAAAATCTCCTCTGATACACTTTGTCGCTACTCTGATACTCTTTGACATGGTTTTTATCTTTACATCTGCTCTGATACTCTTTAGCCTCTGAACCTGGTCTCTCTCTGTCTTCAGATACGTTTAAATTAGAAAAATCGGTCTTTTTCTGCTATTTTCGGTGCCAAAAGGGCCGAGGAATCAAAAGATTCCCTAAAGATTCTCCAATATGGCTAATCGTGCATCGAAAACTACCTCTGTTTTTCATTCCGGAGCTTCGAAGCTTGATTTTTGCGCTTGCGCGTTTTTCCGTTTTTTCGTTGCTGACGTCAGCGGTACGGCAGATGACGTTAGTAGTGGGGTCCTCTGGTACGGATATGATGTCAGAATGCTGACGTCAGCAGGGTGATGTGGCAGTACGGCGGGGTGATGACGTGGCGGGACACGGTGGCAGGTGACGTGGGCCAGGCGCAGGCAGGAAGGGGTGAGGTGGAGGCGACGTGGCGGGGTGACGCGGTGCTCCTGTCATGCGAGGGGAAGGGCAATTTTGGAGTTCATCGGACCGCCTTTGGTACGGAGGCGGTTTCTGTCAAGGGCGGCCCGATGCAATGGGAAGCCGCCAGCTGTCCCAGTGTACGACAGTAAAACCGTCAGACATTGGGTGCTAACGTACCCATACAAGAGGGCGCCCGATATGTACAAGAGCC
Organism: Pinus taeda; assembly: GCA_000404065.3. Taxonomy (NCBI): domain Eukaryota; kingdom Viridiplantae; phylum Streptophyta; class Pinopsida; order Pinales; family Pinaceae; genus Pinus; species Pinus taeda. The sequence continues at coordinate 132,754 of APFE031032311.1, read as the reverse complement.
GTCGGATCTGGGAGGGCTGATCCGATGGTGGATGGGCAGAGAAGGTGCGCGAGGTTTAGTGAAACAGCGCGCGTGTTATTTTTTAATTTTTCACGGCGCGGGTGGGTTTAGACTTTAGGAAATGGTGTAATGGGTTTCAGCGCGCTAGCTATTTATTAATTAAACATTAATAAATTCCAAAAATATAATGCGTGGGGGGGTTTTTTGCATTTGGAAGGAGTCCAAACACCTTGGGGGAAAAATTATGCGGAGATGAGGGCTCTTACTAAGGTCCAGATGACCTAGTAATTCCCAAGGAGATGTTTATTGTCATGTTTCAACCAGGGGGAAGGGATATTTACATAGGGGAATTATTACCATAGGGGAAGGGAAATAGATAGGGAGTTAAATAATAATGTCAGTAGTTAATATGAAAATGACAAGAAGAGCGCTAAGTTCCAGAGGTCTTAGGCTTCAAAGGGGAGATAGAACTTTGCAGAGAAAATATGTACCCTCCTTGGATAAAGCAGATCTTTACCAAGTCAAATGATATGGAAAAAGATGCTCTAAGAGACATCAAGCAGCTCTTGACCTCTTCAGGGGAAGTCAGTAAGTGATTTAGGAAATAATAAGAAGGGGAAGTTAGTCATGCCTCGCTTGAAGCCCTTCAAATGGGAACTGCCTGCTCATTGTGATTTGTATGAGTGGAACACTTGAAAATGTGGAATTAATCACAAATCAACATTCTGCAACCTCAAAATTACCTACCCAGCCTACTTACCTAACATTTTTTCTTCTTTTTGGTTTGGGTGCACTTGGACTTGCAGACCCAGCTTTTCCACTTTTTCTTTTCATGTCTTCCTATCTACATGTACACTTATTTCTTCCAAGGGCCCAAATTAAGCAATTGGGCTCCTTTGATTCTCTACCTATCTAAGAATCTGCCAAGATTAAACTGTTTGGACAGATTATTCATTCTCTATATTCTAAAATAGGAAATTGAAACCTAGGGAGCCCAATATTAAGTTGTTTGGACCTCCCTTTAGCTGAAGCTTCTACAAAAATGGAATAACTCTTCAAAATTGGAATGCAGCAGTTGAACTATGAGTAGCATTCTTTCATGGCCTCTTTCTTTGGTGACTGTAGCAAATATGGAGCATTGCAGCATGCAAAGTATGACATATTTGGCCTGTAAAAATGTCCATCATGAAATATGAGTAACCTGCTGCAGCAGGAGGCTGACAGTGGCTCCACTTGGGGATGGCTTCTCCTTGTGAGAAGCCAAGAGCAGCAGTTCAGACTGCCTTGATCTTCTGTTGTTGATGTGCTTTGAAACTTATTAGTGCTGACTGTTGGCTTGATTTGAACTTTTGGATTGGAAACAACAATTTTCTTTCAACTGATTTGCTGGTTAATTGTGAAGCATCACCTGCTTTCTTCTGCATGCTTTAGCATCTGGAATGTTACAAAATAAAATAAAATGCTGATATATACAAACATTTATGTATGGAAAATAACACCGCCTGTTCTTTCTTTCAAAAGGGATCATGGTAATGTTTTAGCATTCGGCCATTAACAGGACCTTCTTCGGCTATGCTACCATCCAGGGACTTGAGGAAATATGTGTTATTGCCTTGCACTGTGCTGATAATCTATGGCCCTCTCCACAGAAAATCAAATTTTGAATGCTTGCCCTTGTTCTCTCTTCGTGAATCCCATCTTAGAACTTTGTTGCCAACCCAAAAATCCTCTGCTTTGGCTTTCTTATCAAACATCTTTTTGAGTTTCTCTTGCAACATCTGGGCTTTGTCATACACTTGCTCTCTGGTTTGCTGGAGATGAATGGTTTGATTAACTCTTCTCTGCATATCATTTGGTTCAGCCTGAATTTCCTGCAACAGTTTGATAGTAGGAATGCCTGAAGATGAAGGAAATTTGGCCTCCATGCCATATACTAGCTCATAAGGGCTCATCCCAATGGATTTCTTGGTTCAAAGTCTATCTGCCCATAGAGCATTTGTGAGCTTCCTATGCCAGTTCTTTTTGTTTTCTTCTAGCAATTTCTTTATGATGTTGATGAGGCTTTTGTTGGATGATTTGGCCAGGCCATTACCTTGAGGATAGTAAGATGTGGAGTGGCCCAAGGTAATGTGGAATTTATGACAGAAATTGATGATCTTCTTGGATTTGAAGGCAGCAGCGTTGTCAGTAATGATTTTCTCAGGGCAGCCAAATCTGGAAAGGATATTACTCTCAAGGAATTGGATAATGGTGGAGTCATTGGCTTGTCTACATGGGATGGCTTCAATCCACTTAG
>APFE031032311.1:94796-128450 GCA_000404065.3 Pinus taeda | reverse complement strand
TCTAGAGGAACCCACTACTCTTTGCAAGATATGGTCCATTTTGGGAAAAGGGTAGTGGTCTTTTAGAGAGACCTGGTTTAAATTTCTCAAGTCTACACACAGTCTTATCTCTCCTGTTTTTTTCCTAGTGGGGACTAAATTAGATACCCATTCAGATAATCTGATGGGTGCAATGATACCTGCTTCAAACATTCTCTTTATTTCTTTTTCAATAAGGGGAAGAAGCATGGGGTTGATTCTCCTAAGTTTCTGTTTGAATGGTTTTTGATTTGGTTCTAAGGGAATGGTATGTTGGACCACTGAGGTGTCATAGGACTTCAAGTCCTCATAACTCCAAGCAAATACATCTTGGAATTCTTTGAATAAATCCACGTATTTCGGTTTTTGATCAGGGGGCAGATTTTTGGACAACTTAATCATTCTGGGCTGCTCTGTTGTTCCTATGTTGTGTTCTTCTATAGCAGCATTCAAGGCTCCATCTTTGGCTTTTTGGGCACATCATTGTCATCAAACATGTCTTCTAATGGAGTAAGGATGGCAGGTAGAAAATTACTCTTTAGATCAATAAACTCATCCTCTGTTTTGGTTGTTTCATCTAAACATATTTGTTTCAACTGTTCTATGTTTGTGTTGTTAAACACAGTTGGGTTAAGGATTTGTTTAGCTGTTGCAGCTGTTACAGTTAGGTGATTTTCTTCTGCTAGCTGTTGTGAGTCGTTCATGGCATCCATGTCAATGTTTGTGTTGGAAAATTCGCCCTCAAGAGTTAAGAAATTGTTAATCTGGGCATCATTTTGAAATACCTGCCAATCCTTGACATTGTTAGGGACTGAAGGTCTGTGTTTTATTTCAGCGGTGAAATGGTGATTTGGTTCAAAAGGAAGCTTGCATGTGCTAGCAAAGGTTGCTAGACTGTGGGCATGAATATTATGATCTCTTGAAATTTTGGCAAGCTTGAATTCACTGAAAGAATTGAGTATTTCGGTGGAAGCAGCCCTGTAAGCTCTCATTCTACTGTCATTAGTAACAAAGTTGCCTTTCATTTGTTGTATAATCAAGTCGGAGTCACCTAGAATGGAAACTTTTGTAACTCCTAGGACTTTGAGCAATTTTAGGCCTAAGAGGACAGCTTCATACTCTGCCATGTTGTTTGTACATCTGAAATTTAGTCTATAGGCATGGCCTTCTGCATGATTATCTTGTGTATTGTAAATCCATACCCCTGCCCCTGCTACTACTTGTTGACAGAACCATCAAACTCTAAATACCATGTGATTTTGGTTTGTATTAAGAGTTTCAGTTATTTGAGGATTGGGCAGACTTACAATTTCGGTTTCAGGAGGTTCTTTTTGTTTGCTAGTTGCCTTGACTGTTGTGACAATTTCATGGGCATTGGCAACTAATTTCTCATTGATGCATGTTTCTTGCTCTAAGGCTGAAGGCTTCTCATTAGTTGGAGGATTGGTGTCATCATTAAATAAAATAAAAGAATCCAATAATCAAAATGGCAATTGATAAATTGGTGAAATTTTGGGCTTTCCTCACTGCATTACCACATTACTTCATTAGTGTTTCCTATACAGTCTCTTTGTCCAAAGACCAGATATGTGCATAAGAGGAGGATCAAGTTGAAGGGATCCTTGAATTTTGCTCCCCATGATCTTGATAGGAGCATGCCATATTTTTTTGGAATGTCAGCAACTACTACGTCCATTAGGATTGTCTTGTTGGGAAATTGGACTAAAGATACACAAAGGTCCTTGATTAAGCCTAAACACTTGACTTGACTTGAGTCAAACGAGTATAAATCTTTATAAGGTCTTGTGACATCAAGGTTCAGCTTTTCCATTACGACTTTGGGCATAAGGTTATGTGAGGCTCCTAAGTCAAACATAGCATTATGCAAGATTTTGTCATGTATGTGCAGACTGACATAAAAGGGTGGGACAAGTCCATATGTTGATTTACCATTAACTTCCGGACCAAACAGAAGCTCAGGGGTATCATCTAAAACATTTACATCATCCCTGACCTCTGGTAGTTGAAGTGACCTTTGGATTTGTTGCCTATATACATCATGTTTGGCAAGTTTTGAGAGGGGAATGGATATCTTGAGTTTTCCAATCTCTGCTTCTAAGTTGAATGGTTTCTCCAATGGATTCTTAGCGTTGATAGTAGCAGATTTCTCTTTTTCGGTCATATTCTCTGTGTTTTCTTTTTGAATGTCAGCGTTATGATGAATGACAGTTTGTGGTATTTCTGTTTTGGGAAGATTTTTTGGAGTACCGTTCAGATTTTCTTGTGAGGCAGAGGAAGATAGAGGCTGATCAATAGGAGGCTGCATGTCTGTTATATCCTCTATAGTTACCTGATGCGGGTTTGTGACAACAATATCAGCTGGTTCTGTTATGACAACATTGTCTTTCATTTTGTTGGGCTGTTTGCTATCCTTTGTTCTGCTAGGTGCAGGGACATCAATGGTCCTTGTTCTCAACTTATATTGTTTGTGCACTTCGTACACAGCAGAATCATAACCTTGTTTAAAATCAAAAGACTCTCCTGACTTGGTCTGAAATTGTTTTACATCAGGGTAGTCTCGGTCCTCTTCAGTGAGAAAGATTTGCTGTTCATTTTTCGAATCGATCAGGTTCATGTGAGTCTCATCTGTGGGCTCACTGGATGTGGATGCTTCCGCATAGTTTTCTTGGAAAGGAGGCCTAATATCATGGTTGGGACTAGCCCTTCCAGCGTTTGTGGTCTGATTTTTCCTGAAGTTCAGGTTCCTTATGGTGTTGGACTGTTGACCTTCCCATGATGATTTTCTTTCAACGCTCTCTACTCTGTCTCCCAGCCTATGCATGCCGTTAATTATAGCATCTAGTTTTTGGTCTAAGGCTGAGGGTTCTTCCTTGAAGGTGGTTCTTCTTTCAGTTCTAGCTCTGTTTCTTTTGGCAATTAAGTTTGCCTCCACACTAACAGCAACATCTTGCATTTATGCAAGGATTTGAGGGGCTCTTTCCCTTAACTGATATGCCATTTCAGCGTCAAAACCATCAGGGAATTTGTACAAAGAAAGATCAGGCGGAGGTCTTAGATTTTGTGGTATTGCATTGTAGACATTATTAAACATTGCGAAGTAGTCCAAAATCGTTTCCTGAGGTCCTCTTTTGATAGTATCATACTCAGATAGTATGTGCAAGGGGTCTTTCTTTTTCTCCCATCTATTGATAAATGTCTGGTATAACGCTTCTGGGTTTAATATGGAATTGGGTGTAAGTGCCCTAAACCAGGTTTTGACATCACCGGTCAAACTTTGGACAAAAATCTTCATTCTTACACTGTCATCATCAATCTCATAACTCTCAAAATAATCCTGCATTTTCTTTGTATGTTGTAGGGCTGTGCGGGAATTTGTGCCATCAAAATAGGTAATTTTTGTCTGATAATCCTGAGGCATAGCCCCGGGATTAGCAGGCAACTGTAAGGGTGCATATCTATTAGCCATATTAATGGGGATAAGTGGAACAACAAGGATAAGGGGAACGACTGGAGTGACTGGGATAATAGGAGAAACCGGGGTAGTATTTGCAGTGAACGGAGGTGTGGAAGAAGTGCCTAGAGAAGTGAATGACGAACAAGGGGAAGAAGGGTTTGAACCGAACAAAATTTTAACAGGGGTTAAAAAGCTGCTAGGTTGAACTGTTTCGGGACTAGAAGCAGTCAAACCTTCTTGCTGGTCTTGCTTTCGAAAGATCTTAGGGATTATGTTGGGATTTTCAAAAACAGCAGGGGGATTCAGATCTAGATTTGATCTTGTGTAGCGCGAATGCTTCTTAGGAGCCAGCTTCTATCCTGTTTTTTGGGAATTTTTCTAAGAACACAGGTCGACTGAACTTTTTTAAGGTTGGTTTCTTCCTTTGTGGAGCTTCAGACTAGTTTTGTCAGATTATCCGAGAAATTCCCCAGCGGAGTCGCCATTATGTTAACACTCAGGTTGTCCCTAATCTCCTGAAGGGATACGGCCGAGGTAACCACAAACCAATCTTTGGATTGCAGGTTCTAGCCCACCTGCAATCAGAGAGGGCTCTCTCTTAATGATTTAGCTTTGTTGATAATGATTTTAGGCTATCTATTGGGTTCGAGGGTTTTGATTTTTTGTTTGGATGGAGAGGATGCTTGAGTGGAGGGAAGATACTTTCAAGAAAAGAGGCAAGGCATATCAAGATAAGTTTCAAACCATTAGGCATGGAGTCATGGAGTGCAACTGATGGCGCATTTTCTTGGTCACAAGAGAAAGGAGGAGCAAGGTAGTTGTTCGTGAAACAATATCCAAGCTGAACGGAGATGGGTGAGGGCTAAGGAATGAGAGGCAACAAAGAATCTCTCAATCATTTTAGCAAAGGGAATATGAAAGAACCATATTTAAGAGCAGCTAAGAATTCTTAAATAATAGTCATTCATAGGTGAATTAGAGTAAATATGAGCCATGAGGAATTCATATTTATGACTAAATCAAGAGGAAAACATTAAAAAGGCACAGAAACTGAGCGTAGAGTGCAGCAAAGAAAATTCTAAACTAGACTTTTGTTTCGTGACTTGAGCATATATGAAATTGAAATTACAGAGATGAGAAAAACTTATTGTTTCATAAACAGCACGAGAATTCCATCGTTCACTCTTCATAACCATTAGCAGTGCATCAAACAGTTCATTCTCCAAGCTTTCAACAATCTTTGATTATAGAACTCATCTAGTATACAATACGAGTCTCTCTTGGAGCAACTCGACCAACATGACAAAAGCAACCAACCAACCCCTACTCCATTTTTCAGGGTGGTATATATAAGCAAAATATCTACAGTTATTTATTACAACCGACCTAAACAGGTCTGCAGAAAGAAAACTTTCTAAACCTAACTTATGCTGGAATTAAATGCAAGTAAATCTGCTTTGGGTTGTGCCAGTGGCAGCTGGATCAAAAATGAGTTAATTTTTTGTCCTCTGTGGCTTGGTGCAGTGGTTCTATAATAACTGTGCATTGAGTTTTGGTCCACTAATCTCTTGTGAGCTTTAATGTGCAGTCATTTGTGCTGGTGAGCTTTGAATGGTTCCTTAACTGCTCCTTGACTTTCAGGGCTTTCTTTCAATGCTTGATTTGCCTCGAGCCCTGAGAAAATCTCCTCTGATACACTTTGCCGCTACTCTGATACTCATTGACATGGTTTTTATCTTTACATCTGCTCTGATACTCTTTAGCCTCTGAACCTGGTCTCTCTCTGTCTTCAGATACGTTTAAATTAGCAAAATCAGGCTTTTTCTGCTATTTTCGGTGCCAAAAGGGCCGAGGAATCAAAAGATTCCCTAAAGATTCTCCAAAATGGCTAATCGTGCATCGAAAACTGCCTCTGTTTTTCATTCTGAAGCTCCGAAGCTTTATTTTTGCGCTTGCGCGTTTTTCCGTTTTTTGGCTGCTGACGTCAACATGACGTCAGCGGTACAATGGATGACGTCAGTAGTGGGGTCCTCTGGTATGGATATGACGTTATCATGCTGACGTCAGCAAGGTGACGTGGCAGTACGGCGATGTGATGACGTGGCGGGACACGGTGGCAGGTGACGTGGGCCAGGCGCAGGCAGGAAGGGGTGAGGTGGAGGCGACGTGGCGGGGTGACGCAGCGCTCTTGTCATGCGAGGGGAAGGGCGATTTTGGAGTTCATCGGACCGCCTTTGGTACGGAGGCAGTTTCTATCAGGGGCAGCCCGATGCAATGGAAAGCCGCCAGTTGTCCCGGTGTACGACGGTAAAACCGTCGGACATCGGGTGCTAACGTACCCATACAAGAGGGCGTTCGATATGTACAAGAGCCGTCGGATCTGGGAGGGCTGATCCGACGGTGGATGGGTGGAGAAGGTGCGCGAGGTTTAGTGAAACAGCGCGCGCGTTATTTTTAATTTTTCACGGCGCGGGTGGGTTTAGACTTTAGGAAATGGTGTAATGGGTTTCGGCGCACTAGCTATTTATTAATTAAACATTAATAAATTCCAAAAATATAATGCACGGGGGGGTTTTTTGCATTTGGAAGGAGTCCAAACACCTTGGGGGAAAAATTATGCGGAGATGAGGGCTCTTACTAAGGTCCAGATGACCTAGTAATTCCCAAGGAGATGTTTATGGTCATGTTTCAACCAAGGGGAAGGGATATTTACATAGGGGAATTATTACCATAGGGGAAGGGAAATAGATAGGGAGTTAAATAATAATGTCAGTAGTTAATATGAAAATGACAAGAAGAGCGCTAAGTTCCAGAGGTCTTAGGCTTCAAAGGGGAGATAGAACTTTGCAGAGAAAATATGTACCCTCCTTGGATAAAGCAGATCTTTACCAAGTCAAATGATATGGAAAATGATGCTCTAAGAGATATCAAGTAGCTCTTGACCTCTTCAGGGGAAGTTAGTAAGTGATTTAGGAAATAAGAAGAAAGGGAAGTTAGTCATGCCTTGCTTGAAGCCCTTCAAATGGGAACTGCCTGCTCACTGCGATTTGTATGAGTGTAACACTTGAAAATATGGAATTAATCACAAATCAACATTCTGCAACCTCAAAATTACCTACCCAGCCTACTTACTTAACATTTTTTCTTCTTTTTGGTTTGGGTGCACTTAGACTTGTAGACCCAGCTTTTCCACTTTTTCTTTTCATGTCTTCCTATCTACATCTACACTTATTTCTTCCAAGGGCCCAGATTAAGCAATTGGGCTCCTTTGATTCTCTACCTATCTAAGAATCTACCAAGATTAAGCTGTTTGGACCTCCCTTTAGCTGAAACTTCTACAAAAATGGAATAACTCTTCAAAATTGGAATGCAGCAGATGAACTGTGAGTAGCATTCTTTCATGGCCTCTTTCTTTGGTGACTGATAGCAAATATGGAGCATTGCAGCATGCAAAGTATGACATATTTGGCCTGTAAAAATGTCCATCATGAAATATGAGTAACCTGCTGCAGCAGGAGGCTAACAGCTGCCACAAATGCCATAATTATAGATTGGGCCAAGGTCTTTTTTGATAACCTAGTCAAGGCTATTCTCAATTACCGATCTAAAAGATCCATGTCTCAAAGGATCTATACTCCTTTTTACCTATCGGCATATGCTATGGATTCTATTTGTTATGTGTCTAAATTTTCTGTTATGGGTTGGAAATGGAAAACTCAAGACCCATTGCCCATCCATGTTTATCATAAGATATTATGGGACTCCCAGTTCATTCCACATTTCTACCAAATTTGTCACGGGCTTATCCTACCCTTGTATAGAATGTTATATGATAAAGACCCCCCGAGGTGCTCACCTGAGGCACAGATAGATATCATCCCCATCGCAAGATGGTTCGGGGAGGAACTATTCACCTATGTTAGAGTATTTGGAAGCACTGTCCCCCCCCCATGTTCTACCTTTATATATCCCTGATAAACTTCTGGCTCGAGAAATTGCCTATCAAACCTGTTCAAAAGGCGGCCTAACAAAGGATTTAAAGGACAAGAAAAAGGCTATATGGCCACAGTTTCCTGTGGTTTTTGGGGCCTTTTCACTGTTCGATGTAGGTCATGCGTTTACAGAAATCCAAAATATAACGTGTCTGCAGTTATTTAAAATCCCGGCAAGACCATTTGACCTAAATGAAATTGCTCATAATTTCACAACTACAGTCAAGGTGAAGGTGTTCTTTGGGAAAAAGGATTTATTTGATGACTTATTCCAAAATAAAGGCTCGCTTCAAGAAATTTTGCGGGAAGCCCAAACGCAATTATCTCTAGAAGACTTTCAAAATTTCAAGGTATACAGGGAAAAAAGATTGGCCACTATTCCTTTAGAAAAGTTGCGATTACCTGCTAGAGAACCAACCCCAAGCATTAGCATCAGTGGAAATTCAAGCAGTTCCAGATCTAAATCTAAGTCTGCGCAAGAAGTATCTGGACATTCTAAAAGATCTGAGAACAACCAAAATAAGAGCGAAGAGGTAGCTAAGGACACGGCTCAGTCAATGGAAATTCCGCAACAGCAAGTTATTACCTGTTCGCAAAAAGATCCTCCCTCTCTCATCATCAAATCGCCACCTATCATAACCGAGTTGGATAAGGAATGGGAAACCTTCAATGAAATGATCAATCTTGAAGGACAAATCCCAAAAACACCTACGAGCAATACTCAGATTACAGGAGGAGTAATCCCAACCATAGTCAGCAATATCTCAGAAAAAGAACATGCTCCTATCACTCCATCTTCAAAGCTTGTACTTAATATAGAAGAAATTCCTCCTTTGGACATCTTTTATAGTCCTCAACATAAAGCAGTAGTAAGGAAACAGAGAAAGAAAAGGAAGTTGGAAAATACACTGCATCAAGACGCTGAGAAATTGGACGTCTTATGGAAAGACCCCAACAGTAATCCAACTGAAAATCTCACTAAATTGTCTCAGATCGCAGGAGCATATGCTTCTGCGACTATTGACAAAGCATCAGAAGTACAACAATTGTTAAAAGAACAAGAAGATCAAATACAGTTACTGCAACAACAATTGCAACAGGCCAATGCTAATAATGAGGCACACAAACAGCTTGAAAAGTTGCAGGAAGATTTCCAACAAATGCAAATAGGTTATCAAAGGAGTCTGGACGAGAAAGGAAAACAATTGAAAAATTTACAAGAGATGCATAAAGATGAGCCTAAGCTTACATAGTTTATTTCAGAATCTATTGCATTGAAAGAACAACTACTGCAACAACAAGAAGTGTTAGGACAAAAGATATCACAATGGAGTTACTATTGCGAAATGAGTGATAAGATCACTAATCAAGTGGTCGAATTACGAAACGACTATGATCTGGCTAACAAAAAAGTGACTGATTATCTGACTTGGCAGGATGGAGATGAAGGAAAAGAGGCAGGCGCACCCAGGATAAATGAGAATCATAAAGATTTGCTCTTTATTAAGTGGGATGATCAAATCAAAGAAGTAGAAAAAGCGGCAGGAACAGCAGCTACGACAACAAGTATTCTCATTGACTGTATAAATGAGAATTTGCACAGAGCAAATTTAATCACTGAAACTACTCCAGGATATTTACCAAACAAACCAAAATTAGAGGAGGGTTGGAAGCAAAAAGCACAAGAAAAGGAAAAATGAATCCAAGCACTAAAAAGATTAAATTGGGAATGTTACTGGACATATTTGGTAAAACCGCATAGTCAGTGGATGACCATGAAATGTATCATAAATGCAGTTGAAAAGGTGGTGCCAGCACTCGTTGATTCCATTTTCTCAGCCCAGCTCAAAGCAGAAGTTAACCGACCGACTCTCCTTGAACAAATGTTGAATACATGCAACTTTAAAGACCAGATACAAAAATAGTTTACTTTGGAATCTTATTTTTGCTTAAAAAATAGATTAGAAAAAGGGCGGTCATTTGAAAACCGCTTCCTGATTTTTTGTAAAGAAACTATTATTAAATTTAGTTAGTAGTATTTAAACCCTTCTCATGCATTTAGAGAAGGGTCCAGGAATTTGTCAAAAACTTATCCTCAGAACATGCACTTTTGCGCCCTCAGAGGAGGTTTTGATGAATGAAAGGATCAAGATTTATTGATGTTTGCATTTGATATCTGCTACTAATGTTGCACTTCTGTACTCTTAGTAGATATTAGAACAAGGAGAGATAAATCATTGTTGCTTGAAGCTCATGAGTAGGACCAGTCATAAATGGTACTTTTATCTCTTAACTATTTATGCTTATATTCTTAAAGCAATATACAGTTTTTAGTTTCTTATATGTTATTACATGAATGTTTGTGTTACCATTTGGCACTTTTGTACGGTGGAGCCATTTATTTATGTTTAATATGTGAATAACTTATTATGTGATATGCTGTTCACAACTGTTTTGCCTAACTTTTTATGCAAAGTGGTTCATCTTAATTGATTTCCATTCTTATAATCGTTGAATGATCTTTATTACCAGTTATTTTTTGAAATCTCTTTAGATCACATAATATAAGAATTACATCCCAGGTTAGCATAGATTAGATGTGCTGTTTTCATTAGATTACAATAGCATAGAGTTAGATTAAAGTAGTTTAGATAGGAAATTTTAGATCTGCAACATCCGATCCTGCACACACACACACCCTTAGATTGGGAAACTGGTCCCATTATCCCCAGTTGGACCCGCTATACCAAACGAATAAGGAGCTGTCAACCAAGGTCCGGATCGGGCGGTTATCCCCCTTGTTGTTGACCCAATTTCCGGGGCTTCAACACATCCACATACACAACTATTATCAATAGATGTTCACCTTCAGAATTTACATATAGGTTATTGTCAACTATGCATTTCTTAAACCATTAGTTCTGAATGTACTTATCCAGCCTTTTGTACCAAGCTCTGGTGGCCTGTTTTAATCCATACATGGCCTTCTTCAATTTGCATACGAACCCTTCATTGGAGGTGAGAAAAAATCATGCTAGCTACTCAATGAAAACTTCTTCTTCTAAATCTCCATTGAGAAATGCATACTTCACATCCATTTCATATACATTGATATTCTTATGGAGTACAAGAGTAAGAAAGATCCTAATAGATTCCAATCGAGCTACTAGTGCAAAGGTTTCTTCTAAATCTACCACTTCTATTTGGGCATATCCTTTGTAGACCAATTAAGCTTTGTTCCTAATTACTTGACCCTGTTCGTTCAGTTTGTTCTTGAAAACCCATTTGGTTCCAATAACATTTTTCTCTCTTGGCCTTGGAACAAGCTCCCAAGTGTCATTCTTTTCAATCTAACTAAGTTCTTCATTCATATATTTCACCCATAACTTTTCTTCACTTGCTTGATGGAGGTTCTTGGGTTCTATTTGTGATAAAAAAAAGCCATATTTACATAACTTGTACTTCTAGCTAGTCTCCTTCTGGTTTCGACACCATGTCTTTGATCTCCAAGAATATGACTATCAGGATATTCCTTATGTACGTACTTGGAGGGTGTCTTTGGCCTTGAATTCATGCCTACTTCGTCACCTTCACTCTCTGAATTTGTTTCCTCCAGATCTGCAGACCTCAAATCTCAACTTTTTTCATCATCTGAGTTCATATTTATTTTAGATAACGTAGGTTGTGAACCTGCACCATGCACTGTTACATTGATGCAATCCTCAATCTTATTTTTCCACTTGTTGTAACACTTATATCCTTTGATTCGAGTCGAGTACCAAAGCAATATCCCTTAGTCAGCTCGTGAATCAAACTTTCTAGGATTCTTATCATCCTTTTAATGAAGCACTTGCTTCCAAACACCTTGAGTTGTTTAAATAATGCAAGTCTTCCCTTCCATAACTCATAGAGAGTTTTATCACTATTATGCCTAAGTTGAGTTATGCTTGTCAGATATACCGCTACCTGGGCTGCTTCCCCCCAGAAGTTGTGAGACACTCCTACTTCATCCAACATTACTCTAGCCATTTTATGGATTGATTTGTTCTTCCTCTCTACTACATTTTGTTGAGGAGTTATAGCCACTAGGTACTACCTCCTAATGCAATGTTCTTCACATAATTCCTCAAATTCTCATGAGGTATACTCTCCCCCTTTGTCTGATCTTAAGCATTTTATCTTTGTCTTTCTCATTTTCTACTTGAGCTTTAAACTTCTTGAAATGCTTGAATGCTTCTGATTTTTCTTTCAAGAGGACAATCCAAGTGGCCTTGGTAAAATAATCAATGAGAAACATAAAATACCTCTCTCCTTTTGAGGTTTTTTCCTCTAGTTGGGCCACAAATTTCTTTGTGAATGAGTTCTAAAGGTATGGATAAGGAGAAGTATTTTGACTTGAAATTAGTCCTATTCTATTTTCCAAACCATAATTCCTCAAATTCTCATGAGGTATACTCTCCCCCTTTGTCTGATCTTAAGCATTTTATCTTTGTCTTTCTCATTTTCTACTTGAGCTTTAAACTTCTTGAAATTCTTGAATTCTTCTGATTTTTCTTTCAAGAGGACAATCCAAGTGGCCCTGGTAAAATAATCAATGAGAAACATAAAATACCTCTCTCCTTTTGAGGTTTTTTTCTCTAGTTGGGCCACAAATGTCTTTGTGAATGAGTTCTAAAGGTATGGATAAGGAGAAGTATTTTGACTTGAAATTAGTCCTATTCTATTTTCCAAACCATAATTCCTCAAATTCTCATGAGGTATACTCTCCCCCTTTGTCTGATCTTAAGCATTTTATCTTTGTCTTTCTCATTTTCTACTTGAGCTTTAATCTTCTTGAAATGCTTGAATGCTTCTGATTTTTCTTTCAAGAGGACAATCCAAGTGGCCCTGGTAAAATAATCAATGATTAACATAAAATACCTCTCTCCTTTTGAGGTTTTTTTCTCTAGTTGGGCCACAAATGTCTTTGTGAATGAGTTCTAAAGGTATGGATAAGGAGAAGTATTTTGACTTGAAATTAGTCCTATTCTATTTTCCAAACCATAATTCCTCAAATTCTCATGAGGTATACTCTCCCCCTTTGTCTAATCTTAAGCATTTTATCTTTGTCTTTCTCATTTTCTACTTGATATTTAAACTTCTTGAAATGCTTGAATGCTTCTGATTTTTCTTTCAAGAGGACAATCCAAGTGGCCCTGGTAAAATAATCAATGAGAAACATAAAATACCTCTCTCCTTTTGAGGTTTTTTTCTCTAATTGGGCCACAAATGTCTTTGTGAATGAGTTATAAAGGTATGGATAAGGAGAAGTATTTTGACTTGAAATTAGTCCTATTCTATTTTCCAAACCATAATTCCTAAAATTCTCATGAGGTATACTCTCCCCCTTTGTCTGATCTTAAGCATTTTATCTTTGTCTTTCTCATTTTCTACTTGAGCTTTAAACTTCTTGAAATGCTTGAATGCTTCTTATTTTTCTTTCAAGAGGACAATCCAAGTGGCCCTGGTAAAATAATCAATGAGAAACATAAAATACCTCTCTCCTTTTGAGGTTTTTTTTTCTCTAGTTGGGCCACAAATGTCTTTGTGAATGAGCTCTAAAGGTATGGATAAGGAGAAGTATTTTGACTTGAAATTAGTCCTATTCTATTTTCCAAACCATAATTCCTCAAATTCTCATGAGGTATACTCTCCCCCTTTGTCTGATCTTAAGCATTTTATCTTTGTCTTTCTCATTTTCTATTTGAGCTTTAAACTTCTTGAAATGCTTGAATGCTTCTGATTTTTCTTTCAAGAGGACAATCCAAGTGGCCCTGGTAAAATAATCAATGAGAAACATAAAATACCTCTCTCCTTTTGAGGTTTTTTTCTCTAGTTGGGCCACAAATGTCTTTGTGAATGAGTTCTAAAGGTGATAAGGAGAAGTATTTTGACTTGAAATTAGTCCTATTCTATTTTCCAAACCATAATTCCTCAAATTCTCATGAGGTATACTCTCCCCCTTTGTCTGATCTTAAGCATTTTATCTTTGTCTTTCTCATTTTCTACTTGAGCTTTAATCTTCTTGAAATGCTTGAATGCTTCTGATTTTTCTTTCAAGAGGACAATCCAAGTGGCCCTGGTAAAATAATCAATGAGAAACATAAAAGACCTCTCTCCTTTTGAGGTTTTTTTCTCTAGTTGGGCCACAAATGTCTTTGTGAATGAGTTCTAAAGGTATGGATAAGGAGAAGTATTTTGACTTGAAATTAGTCCTATTCTATTTTACAAACTAACGTGACTTGCAGATTGTGTTATTGGGCCTTGACAGTCTTGGTAATCCCCTCACTGCTCCCATCTTGCTTACTTTTATCAATTTGTCAAAATTCATATGCCCAAGCCTCTTGTGTCACAACCGTGCTTCACTTGTTTTGCTTAAATAATAGCTAACCCTAGAATCATCAAACACATATGCATTATTGTGGGTTTTGATTACTTTTCCCACTATTTTTCCATTCTTTATGTTGTGGACCTCACAGTCTTTAGATTGAAAGGTCACATCATAGAGATTATCACACATTTAGCTAACCCTAACCAGATAGTTCTTGAAACCTTCTACATACAACACATTTTGTGCTTCTATTTTTTATCAAGACTGACTACACCTTTACCTTTGATTCTTGCTGGAGCATTGCTTCCAATGGTGACATTTTTTCCCCAGTCCTTTTATTTCAGCAATTATTTTTTTTCCCCAGTCATGTGTTTGGAACAACCACTATCCACATACCATTTTTTTTTCTTAATTATGATTTGATAAGGCAAGTCCACACTACATGCCCTTTTTAGTCTTTCATTTCCATCTCCCGTTATCCTTTTGGATAGATGAATGTCTAATACATTGACTTAGACATGTGTTCAAACCAACATATGCACTCACTAGATTTGTGCCCAAAATTATTACATTTGAAGCATTCTACTTCACATATCAAGAGAGAGTAGACATCATGATTCCTGAGAGAAAAGTTTTGAGATTTATAAATCTGATGTGTATTATATATGGGATTTTCATCTCTTTCAACTTTGATCCTTCTTGGACATCTGATTGATTGGTACATTCTCCATTGATGATCTCCTCTTTGTCTCGTTGTTCTTTTGTCTTCATTAATTCTTTCATGATGCTTATTCCCATGGCTCTATTGTTCTTCGAATCCTATGGACTTGAATTTTATCTTCCCTATAGAATATTATTTTGTCTTAGAGTATCCTTGATTTTTTTTTATTCATGAGGGCTTTTGACTAATCAAGATCTGATGTAGTCTCCTTGTCCTTTTGGAAATTTCTTCATTTAAACCCTTCTCAGTCTTTGTTCTCTCAAGATTGGTTCTTAGAGAGACAACCTCTACTTCAAGACTTTGACAATTCCCTTCACATTCTTGGATAAGATCTTGAAGAACCTCTTCCTTTCATTTAGCCTCCTTCAGTTTAACTTAGAGACAGAATATCATGTTTGCATGTTTGTGAGATCGTTTCCTTTTTTAACTTGAGCAGCTCCTGTTTCAAATGCTTGTTCTCCTCTTCTAGTCTCTCATAGGTTCCCTGTTGGCTTAGTGGGTCCTGACCCGAGTTTAGAGTTAGTTGCACCAAACAAATCCCTACAGTAATGGCCCTTCCAGCATCAATCCATGGAGCGTGGACTCAAGTCTCACCCGAAGCAGTATGGGGGGATGCTGCAACCAAGTTTTCGCACCCAGAGATTAACATGATGTCATTTTGAGAACTAAATCTTCCTCCACGCAGATTGATAAGCCCTTATGGCTTATCAATGGAACTCCCTTTAATCATCTTCTATACCTCCGTGAAGGTCTACGACTGGCTTTTGTAGACCCTGAACAAGTGAATTAACTACTTACATGCATTCAAGATCACTCTTAACCCAATATTTACTCAGATTTTCTTACGTGTTCAATAAGTCTAACATACAATGATATAATCTTCACGTAAACCCTTAACATCAATTGCATTCATATAACAATATAGATCAAGTAAAGTCATGCATTAATACAACATTATTTCATAAACCCATCATTCATCACAACATAAAGCACATTCATACTTAATAGAATTAAAGAGATAAACATAAGGATTTTTGCAACAATCTTTCTTTATTGATATTCAGTTACTTCTTATAGACTCAAGACTTCCCTGTGCACTCAGCTGCAGGGGTCTGTGCACTCAGCTACAGACTCTACTCTAGGCCTCTACACACACAGTTGTAGAGCCTCCCTTCCTATTATCTACGTTAATTCCCTAGACTCTTTCCATAGACCAAACTTGTTACTTTTCTTAGACATCCCTAAGACACACTTATTTATACAATCCCATGGTCTGCGAACCATGGGTAGATCTTCAAAAAAATAATTTAATTTACAAAAGAAGGGTAAAACCCTTTTTGACTCTTTAATTATCTACGCCCTCGATGACCACAATTTGCAGAGGCTTTAAATCTTTATACAATAAAACTTGGGATTTTTCCCCAAAACTTGTCCCAGGGGATCCCATCCCAAAAGGCCCCCAACACAAAGATTGTGACTTGCCCTCAAGTAACTTAGCTAGTGTAGAGATCTTGATACAAAGATCCCCTAGCTCCACTTGTGCAACCACTACCTCAGTTGTACTCTGCGTGGCTTCCTGCTTGATCTTTTCTACTAGCTGCTTTGTGGTTGGTCCTACATTATCCTTCTTAATCTTATGTTGTGTACTTTACAAGTTCACCAACTTTTCCTGTATATTGTCAGAGACTATGTAGGCTTCATCCAACCAAGGACCTAACCTGGCCTTAAGGATTGCCTCTTTTTTATGTGTTGCTTCCACTTGTGTAAGCAACTACTTAGCTTCTTATAGCTTGGCGAGGCATTGTGCGGTAGCAATGGTGCGCGTTATCTCCCTTCGGTAGAAGTGGCGTATTTAGGAGGAATTTTCGTGGATCTGGGTCCTTAGGGACCTTCACTTTTCCCTTACACAGAGGGATATAATCTGGAAACCTGGAGATAGGCTCCACGCCCTCAGAATCTATATCCTTTGTGCCCACTTCAGCCTCCAAATCTACCACTTTCCCCTCATCCTTCACAGACTATTTTTCTTTATTCTAGGCTTGGGTAGTAGCATGCTTCCTCAATGACTCACGCACCATCATTGGCTTATTTTGTTTGTATTTCCTGGGTTTGCGGACTTCTTGCACTAGTGTGGGTTTCAGCCTAGGCAACCTCGACGTCGTAGGCACAACAACCGGAGCCTCCATGCTCACAACCTCTACAGTAGCTCCCTCAAAGGCGATAGTTCCCCCAGTGCTTGCTGTTTCACCTGGTCCCAACAACAGGATGAGAATGAACTATTGGGTATCCTTAGGTAACCTGTCAAACATAGAGCTCGCAACTAAATCTGTGAAAACCTGAGGATTTATAAACAATGGAAAACCCAATGTAAAAATTCTAAGGATGAAAAGTGTTCTCTGCTAGACGACCACGCGTAATTTATAGGCGAATTTGAATTCAAATTCGACCGTTCCCCCAAAAATCCATCCATAAATTCTAATTTGGTGGCAGATCTCCAAATATTTCAGCCTTAGATGCCACCCCCATGCTCCTTTTAACCATCTCCTCACTATCAGATCATGAACAATGACTGTAACAGTCACTTCCTGGATGTGCTGCGTGATACCTCCCTCTGTAGTGCAACTCCCTTCATGCCTCTTCTGGTACTATGACACCGCCTTTTTTCATGCATCCCCCTTGTCGCATAGCTCTACAACCCAGGAAGTGTAGTTTATAGTTCCACGCTCCCTTGCAACTGCCTGGAGTGCTAAGACTGTGCTACTGTCATGTAGTCATTAGGTTGGATCCCCTGCGTATGGCTTCAATCGACTTCCATTTAATCTTTCCGGAAACGGATCTCCTCTGCACCCCTGATATCCTCTGCACACTCCCCCAACGCCTTGATCTGGAGGCTGAGTTTTTGTTTGCATTCGATACACGGGTGTTCTTTCCATCATCAATTCATAGCTATGATACTTACACTTACTGTGGCCCACCAATTTATAGAACTTTCAAAATAATTGTTGTGGCGTTTATACAAATTTTTGCAGCAAATGACAATTGTTTGTTACATATTTTCTAGCTACCTAACAGATAGCACACCATAACATTGGCCTTGTACTTGGTCTTGTTGGATCTTCCTGCCTTAGAGGCATTGGCCCTCCTCCTGCAGCATAATTCGCGAAGACAGGGAGGTGATCTTTACCATGCCCCTGGCTTTTATACTTCAAGTACCAAACTTCTTCACACACCTCTGGTCGAGCCTCTTTTTCCTTTTTCAAGATCTGCAACTCCAAGTAGAGGTTCTACAATTGCACATGAATCTTTTGAACTCCTAATGATGCATCCTGTCTCATGTAATCTCATTGTAATCTCCAGTGCTTCCACCTAAGTTCCTATCTTTTGTTGTGACAACTCAATCCTTAAGTAGGGTAGGAGCGCAGTTATAAACCAATTGCAGTGCTAACTATATGTGAGATTCATATTAGCTTCAAGGATCCTACAATTCAACCTTTGATCCATCTCCAAAGGTGTTTCACTGAACCTAATCATGATTTCCTTGAACCCCACTACAGATTGCATTTCAGACTTAGGCCTACCGAATTCCTTATTCATAGTAGTTTGAGTGTCCACTAATGATGCCAACAGATTATCAGTGCAGTACGTAATGTACCATGTCAACGGGAAATCTTGTAGAAAAGTAACCAACTGCACCTTCTTTATATGATCATCAGCAATATTCTATGTCGTCCATACAACCTTCGCAACAAACCAAAACTGATCTAGGTCCTCATTTCCTAAGCCCTTGAAAACGAGAAACTTCATGGTATTCGACATGTTGAACGATGGAAGAGGTGGTGGTGGTGTGGGTGAAGGTGTATGTTGTGGAGTTGAAGGTGGAGGTGGCATGGGCGGATGGGGTATTTGCAGAAAACCCTACTTTATAAATTTTACAATGCTTCACGGTGAGGCCTGTACCGCTCCCTCATTGGCACTCGAAGGAGGTTCTATCAATGGGTTGTATTCAAGACCTGCCCTCTCTTGATTTCTAATTATTCATCCACTTCATGTAGAACCAAATATCAAGGTAGTGGCATAACCAACTTTTCACATAAGAGAATTTTGATCCAAGTGTTCAATGATCTCAACTACTTAAGTCGCGATCCCCTGAAAAATCGCTTCTCTGCTTCACTATAGCTAACTGAGTTATCGATCTCGTATTCTGTCACAAATCCTCTTATGACTCAATCAAGCCAGTGGTCAACAACGTGCGCAATATTATCTTCAAAATATTCCAACCTTCGTACTAGCTCCGGGGTCCAGACTATTGGACTGTCGAGCCTCCACCTTCCTTGGTCATCTGCCAATTTAGCGGTCCACTCATATAGTTCGATCGAGAAGGTGTAGAAGAATTTTTTTTTTTTTTTATTTCTGTGTATAGATATATGTCTAACCACTGTTATTTTTCTAGACATGGATTTTTGTTCTCTTGTGCCGTGAATTCATGGATCTTTCTATCCAACCACTTCTCAATTTCTTTCTTTTTTGGATTCTAGTGATGCCACATCACACATCCCTTTATGTAGATCCTGGTCCCAACAATGGAACTATTTGTTGGCCTACTGGGTCCTGACCTAGGTTCAGAGTTAGTTGTGCCAAACAAATCCCTACACTACTGGCCCTTCTGGCATCAATTCGGGGAGCGCGGACTGAAGTCTCACTTGAAGTAGTATGGGGGGATGCTACAACCAATTTTTCGCACCCAGAGATCAGCGTGATATCGTTTTGTGACATATATCTTCCTTCATGTAGATCGATAAGCCCTTATGGCTTATTGATGGAACTCCCTTTAATTAGATTCTAGACCTTTGCAAAGGTCTATGACTAGCTTTTGTGAATCCTGAATAGGTGAATTAACTACTTACACACATTCAAGATTATTCTTAACCCGGTATTTACTCATATTTGCTTACGTGTTTGATAACTTTAACATACAATGATATAATCTTCACGTAAACCCTTAATATCAATTGTGTTCATATAAAAATATAGATCAAGTAAAGTCACGCATTAATACAACATTATTTCATAAAACCATCATTCATCATAGCATAAAGTGCATTCATACATAATAGAATTAAAGAGATAAACACAATAATTTCTGCAACAATCTTTCTTTATTGATATTCAATTAATGCTTACAAACTCAATACTTCCCTGCACACTCAAATGTAGGGGTCTGCACACTCAATTGTGGAATCTACTCTAAGCCTCTGTGCACACAGCTGCAAAGCCTTCCTTCCTACTTTTTGCATTAATTCTCTAGACTCTTTCCATAGCCCAAACTTGTTACTTTTCTTAGACATCCCTAAGACACACCTATTTATACAATCCCATGGTCCAAAAATCATGGCTAGATCTTTAAAAAGCCAAATTAACTTACATAAAGAAGGGTAAAACCCTTTTTGACTCTTTAATTATCTACGTGCTCTACGACCACAATTTGCAGAGACCTTACATCTTTATACAAACAAAACTTTGGATTTTGCCCCAAAACTTGTCCCACGGGACCCCATCCCAACATTCCTTGTTTTTCTTCCAGTAGAAGGACTAGACTTTGTTTTCTCTTGATAACTTCCTCAAGCTTTTGTTTTTGATAGGAAAACCCCTCATTGTCAGAGTTATACATACCTTCCTCTACACACTGTAATTGTTCCTTCAACTGCTTATTCTTCTTCCTTGCTTTCTTTAACTCATTGAGGGCACTAATGATTTCCCCTTCAAGGTCCACTACTCCTCCTTCTTTCTCTTCAGAGTCCATATTACCTTGTTTCTTAGAGCCTAGGATCTGTACCATCCATATGAGTCTCTTTACTCCTCCAAATGGTTACTCTTCCAGTCATATGGAGCATGCTTTGATGTATCCTGTGTCATTGCATGATATCACATGGTGCTCATTAGTCATGTTTCCAAGTCACTCTTGTGTCATATCTCTATGTGTTCAAGGGAAGTCTTAGGTTGTTTCGGCCATCTTCAGTAGCCTATTGACGTTTTTGAGTTGGCCATCCTTGTGTCAGTTTCACTTCATCACTTCATGACTTCATCCATACATCACATCATCCCAATCTATTCCATGTCAATTGGTGGGGGAATACATTAATGCCCTCCTTCAATGGATCTTCTTGTGTCAACTTCATATCATTATCCAAGATTTTTATCTAGGAACCAATAGTACCTTGGGGCTTGCAGACCTTAGTGTCATGCTTCCTCACGATGGAAATTCGGTTTACATCATTGGCTCCTAATCGATTGAGTTCACTGGTGTTTGACATCATCTCATATTCACACTTAGTGGACTGTACTAGGTACCTTAGGGTCCATTTTCCTCATTGATAGATTCCCTCGCGTCTATTACTAGTTTAGTTCATTGGCTGGTAATCAGTCAGTTTCTACCATGCTCAACATCGACTCACTTATTCACATGATGTAGATTCGTACCATCAGGGTTATGTTGAAGACCCTAGTCTAGGGACATCTCACTCTTATATGGCATCCTTCCCAGGTTGTGTTGGATTTATGTATCATTTATGTATTTTGTAGGCTATCTGGGACACTTCTTTGTCTATAATGTGTCCATAGTCCTACTAATGTATATTGTGACATAGATCCACATTGTATTTGTTGGTGGCTATGCTCTATTTATTGAGTCACATGTATCCACTATGTATTGTTTGTGGCCATTCCCGAGCATTTAATTTCATGGATTTGCGGTGTATTTTTTGGCGTCCATGTTCAATATTTCTTTATGACTGAGCATGGGTATACTCGCCTCAAGGATGTTATCAGTGGAGTCAACACTTCAGCACTTGAGTTCCTTTGATCCAACTTTGTGGTCTTAGATCCTTCCTCCCATTTTGAGCTTTCAATATTATTGTAATGCATTTCGACCATCAATTCCTCTTCTGACCTCATGCATTAGGGGGCATATGTTATAACCCTATTTGTCACTCCATTATAGGGAGAGAAACCCAAGTTCAACTTACCTTAGTTGTTTAGCTAAAATGTATCCCTTTTCACCTTTTCTTTACTTATGTGAGATTTATTCAATGTTAAAAGGGTGAAATTACATAAGTAAGCAATTTCTCATATTTTTTTTTCCAAAATATTATAATTATGAGATAATCATTATTTCATAATTGAGAAAAATCTCCTAATTGTGAAAAAGGTTTCTATAGTTTTCCATTCCCAAGGAGGTCAACTTGACCCACTTTTGTATGAGTTTGCTATGGGTCAATTATTGTAGAAGTTTCCTAACTTGTCAAGCCCGTAGGTGTCTAGATACATTCTCTTGGAGGATTGAATGAGCCTTTATAATCTCACCAAGAGAAAAGAGGAGAGGGTATCCAAACTATAGCATGAGAGCTCTAATGTATTGGGAGAGGATACCATACTACAAGTTTTTGGATAGGATCTTACTTTTTGAAGGTATATTGATGTACTTTCACTTATATGGTTAATACAAATCTATGTTCCTTGCACTTATATCAGTTTTGCAGTAAATTATATGTGTGATTTCTAGACGTTCTGAGTTAATGATCTTATGTGGAAGATCACTTTATCATCTTTGTTTGGTTGTATTTGTGTGGAGTCTTTGGATCAGGAGTGGATGAAATAGATTGCTTGATTGGAGTGCTAGGATTCTTCATCAGGCCAAAAACCTTCACCAACTTGTTAGGAGGCAAGGTACTTTCTCACAATTTGTAGTATTATAAATTGCACCGAAATTGCATGCATGACCATCTGGATTAGGGATTACTATTAGAATGTCTTAGCTATTTTATTTCACTTCTGAGTGATCTCAATCAATCATGAGATAGCAGAGTAATAACTCACATAATTAAATTCAACACTTTGTTCTTGCAAGAGGCTTATTTCTAAAGCATTTGTTTGAAGAATAAGTGTGTTGACTATAATGCTTGCACAAGTGAAGATCAAAACAATGATTTTTCATATGGCCAACTCGATCACAATGTTGGAATTTGACAACCTATCATTGTGAATGTGGAGCAGGAGCAAAAACAGGTGAAGGGTTGTCCTAAGGAAATCCAGCACTCCAAAATTTTATGGGCTTTGAGTAGTCTGGAGCACGAAAGGACACCTCCTTATCATATCTAGGACTTGTTATGTTTTTGTTGCTGAAAATATCTTCCCATGGTCTGATGATTGCCTTGGGAAGTGTAGACTAAACTTTGCACCTATATGTAAATATTGCCTTTCAATGACTTGATTAGTTTCTGGTAGCTTATGGGAGTCTGTCTCAATCTGAAAGAGAGGATTTCCTTGAACAAAGACAACTTTATAATGATAACTACACTTATATAATTCATCTTGATGTAGCTGTGATTCAAGATGCACAAAATCAATCTTTTCTTGTGCATTTTGTAGACATATTTGAATGTCTGTGAGAGAAACTTTGCTGACTTTTAATGTATCATGAGTAGTATACAATATCATAGTTTTTACAAACTCTAATACTTCATTAATTCTAGACATTTTCTTTTAGAAAATAAGGTGAATCTCACAAATACTGCTCCCAAGAATGAAGAAATTACAATAATCAATGTATTCACCAGAAATGGAAAACCAGGGATGAAATGTTGGAATAAATATAGCTGGTATTACCAACATATTTGACTTCAAGGCCTACTAGGTTCTTGATCCCAAGCCACAAATATATATAATTAGCTCAAAGCCACAATAGAATATGATTGAACATATGGAATATGCAAGCCTTCAATGTATTCAAAGCAACATACGACAATTCCAAGTTGTGGAATTTCAACTGCCACTGCTCAATTTCAAACAATACAACCCCAAGGAGATTACCTTGTACAGTGCTCAACACTCAACATTCAAATGCTCATGCCAATGAACCAATACCCTACAAAGCTCTAGGTTATTTAATCGCTAGATATTTCCTCTATAACAAGGTTCACATATTCATGGAATTCAAATTTCAGTTCTAACACATATATATCAACCTTTATTTGACCAACGCATGAAAGAGCATGAACAAGTAGTCAATATATTGATGCATACAACCAATGTAGCTATGAACCAACCTTTAACCATATGAGTATGAATATGAGAATTCAACATCAATAATATACACAACTTTATAAAAAAAATCAAACATTTTAATGCACTTCATTTGATATATATACCAGTGCTTGTTCCAATGATAACTCAAACAACATATATATATATATATATATATATATATATATATATATATATTAATATATATATATTATATATATATATATATATATATATATATTATATATTATATATATTATATATATATTATATATATATTATTGTGTTTAATTCATATCAAATAATTCACATCAGGCTGGAAAAATATCAACGCACAAATAATAATAGCTTCAACATTTCATTCAATGCAGACTCAAAGGGTTCAATAATCATATTCTTGGTGACTGGAGGCCTTGGCGTTCTAGTGAGGGATAACTCTATGAATTTCAGGGACAATTTCTCATTGTGCTTCACATACTTTTATTAACACAACAAGAACAACATATAAAATTACCAATGCATCATGATATTTTACACTCAGGCAATTAGCTCTAGTTCAATTTCTTGCTCAAGCTTACTTATAAATCTTCAAAAAGTGATTATTTTAGGTGAAACACATCTTCTCCCATCCAGTAGCCTACATAGTATGGGAATAACACTTCCAACAACAGTAGGAATGAATCCAACAATGCCAAGAATTAATGGATTGGGTCGTGAAGCCAAATTTTCATGATTTGATCCTGAGATATTTCCTTATTTTATAGATAATTTTAGAAATTCTATGAGGCTCAAGAAATTCAACGTTGAACTGTCAATCTTAGTGAGGGATTCTAGAAAACAGTTGAAATCAACTCTTAGACAACAATGGAGATCAAATTTTACGTGATTAGAGCACACACAAGGTTTGAGGAGCTGTGCATGTTGAGATTGGTCAAATTCCCATTTAAACAATGATTCTTTGATGAATAAACCGAGTGATTTTGATCATGTGGTCCTTTAATTGTGTAGAATCCATGGAGTTACAAAGACACATAGAATTGGTGTGCATAATAGTTTTTTTTTTGAATCAAGTTGAGTAGAGGGAGTTCACACCAAATACAAGAGTCTCAAGAAGCTCTAGTCATCGACTACTACATGCGGAAGGAGATGGAATATGGATTCCAGGGAAAATGTGTGATAAAAAGTGACAAACAAAGGAATATCCCACACCGGGGAATGATGCATACACAGAGAAACAATCAAGCATTGTGTCTAGAAGGTTAAGAGCATTACAAGATGAGTATTCATCTCTAGTTTAAGGAGAGTGCAAGTTAGGAATGGAAGATCTTATAGAAAAAGAGTTGTGACAATGCCAAAGGAAAAGAAAAGTTCATGGGTAGAGGAACAAATTTAGGTATTTTTCTCTGATCAATGTAGATTTGGAAGAGTCTAGAACAAGCCTAGGTTCAGTGATAAACACACAGATAAAGGCCACAAGAAAACAATGGCTCAAATTTGAGTAGGGCAAGAGAATGCTCACTCTGACACCATGTTAAACACACATGGAATGGACAGAAGATAAGATAGAACATTAGATTCTTTTTATATGCAAATCATATACATTTATATTACATTGATATGACCCTTGGTTTCATATTCTAAGGTCTCTTGGAATCCCTTAGACTATTCACATTCCATCATACCAACCCTTAGCAGATTAGGTGTCCAACAATAGAGATAAATGTGTTATTCTACATGGAATTTCAATATCTAACAAGTTGTATGTGAAGCACTATGAGACTGCAAAATAAATGTTGGATAAGTAGCAAAATTTGTATCTTGGAGGAAAATTGCATTTTTCAAAAATGCAAAAGGATTCTACTTTTATTGCAGTAACAAATCAATCTTCCTCTCAAGAAGAAGATGACAATTGTAGTTATAGAAAAGATGAAGAGAAATACAACATAATGGAACTAGAAGCAGAAATCCAAATCATTATGGTCGAAAATAAAGATCAACGGATGTTGTTGCAAATGTTTGATGAAAAGGAGTGTGCATTTAAAGAAGACATTTCAGATCTGAGATTACAGCTCGAAGAAGTAAGAAAAATAAAAAATGGAATGTGGAAGAAATACAAGGATCTAGAGGATGAGTGTCAAAAATTAAAAGCTGCAACAAATTACACTAGTGCTCAAGAATATTCAATTAAATAAAAATTTGTTGGAGCAACTAGTAGTAGTAAGGAAAAGGTAAATCAAGAGTCATGCAAGAAGTAAAAGAAAAAAAGTGAAAAAGGCCAAAGAGGAGAACAAAATTGATGGATGCTCAATTGTGGAGTAGATGGACACAAAGCATAAAATTGTGACAAAGAGATAAAATATTCTCACTTAATAAGAGCAGCAGAAAGAAGATTAAAAAGGAGAAAATGCTACATTTGTCAAAAATGTGGACACATGGAAAAGAGTTGTAATGGTGAAGAAATCATACTCTCTCAAAAGGAGAAGCCCAAGGAGAAGAAATATCAAGAATGCATGCAAAGAAGATCTCCATTCATTAGGTATAATAGTTCTTTTTATGGTTACTGTTTCTCATAATGATTTTGGCCATAGGGCTATTGATTGTTGGGCACATGCAAGGAATGGAAATTATATCAATAGAAACATCAACCTATTCCTCTATTCCTTGGTCACATTAGATGTTTTGTATGTGACAATATTTTCCATAAGGCCAAGGATTTCTAGTTTCCCATGTGTTTCAGGAGATCCAATAAGAGAAAGGAGAATGTGCAAGGCGAACTACTTAAGAAGAAGAAGGATCAATAGTTGAAAGTTTGGAGGAAAAAATAACAGCAAAAAAATTGAGGCCTACATGGTCTCAAGGGGAGCATATGGTTGCATCATGAGTTGCATGCAAATCCTTATTTATGAATCCATATCAGATAGTGTTAACAAAGACAAATCTGCATTTTTAGAGATTCATGTGTTCAGGGGGAAGTACATGGGTTTTTTATGTGCACTTCCATTTTCAGATCAATCTCTTTTCAGTTTGGTTTTAGTTGGAGAAGTTATATGTTTTTCTTTTGTTGATGCTAATGTTGATATGGCATCTATATAGTTATTCGTATGTGCATTATCTATGTGTGATGGGGGATCACACATTCAGGGGGAGCACTTGTGCTTCCAAATGGACTTGCAATTGTTGGCATCATGCTCACTTTGGAGAAGTTATATTTTGCTTATTTTTAATGAGTGTGTTGTAGGAAAGGATTTTTGTTATTATTTTCATATAGTGGAAAAATCATATGGTTTGCATGACGTAGTTGGTATTTTGATGATGATATTACTGCTAGATCATATTTATGTCATATGTTGTCATGCATATGTTGCTGCCATGGAGATTAGATGATATGTTGGAGTTATATAATCTAGAGTATGCATATTATTGGTTATATTTCCTTTTTGACATGTATCATCTTTCTGCTCTTGTGTTGATTGGATGGATGAGATGAGAGAAGGTGATTTACATTGTTGTTCATATATGGTGAAAAATGTTGCTGCTAATGTATTTTTGATGCATGCTACTAATATGTATTAGATGGTTGAATCATTTTCTGTTCCACGAGGAGAATATGTTGCTGCCAATTTATAGCAATGATTTGTTGTTTATGCCTCATGGATGATATGTTTCTCACCTTTTATGAGGTTATACATTTGTTGTTGCTCATGATATTTTTGCATGGTGGATGTTGTTGCTCGAAATTTGCACTCATGGAGAGATTACACATGATATTTTATTGCTTCCACTTGGTGATGTGCTGCTCATGATGATGATGCATTATGTTGATGGTTGATGAGGATATTTTTTTTCCTATTCTATCATATATTGCCATCTTGCTGCTAGTAGATGATTTTATTGTTGATGCACATGTGGTGCATGGTGGTTGCTAGTGGTTATCATGATTTTACTGCAAGATGTTCATTGTTGGGATGTGATGGCAAGATGTTGAGTGGCCATGTACTAGCATATGATGTGGATAATGCTTCTATCATATCTGCTACATATGGAGAGATTATGTCATTTCTCATGGAGACCATATGATTTGATGCACTTACCATGGATTGTATTTTATTATTGCTGCTAAATGGAGCATATGTTGATGCTCATTGATGCCATTTACTCATGTAATTTTATGTTTTGGGCATGTATAGATGAGATCACATTTATGTGTAGATGTAAAATCCATTTATTGTCATTGTGTAATCTTTTGGGTGTATTACTCATGGAGAGACCCATGGTGTCTAGCACGTATTGTTATTAGCTATGTATGGGTTGATGGAAGTCCAAGTCATGTATTACCTTTTATATCATTGATGTAGCCCCACTTCATTGGGTGCATGTTGTAAACTTTAGTCCACAAGAGTTGTTAAAACCAGAAAATCGTACACATGTTTGCACAATCCAAAAGGTGCTAGAAGATGTCCAACATAATGCATAAGTGACAATATTCTAGTTGAATACATCATGAAGTTTAAAAAAATCAACTTCTCCTAAGGTCCAAAGTTTATAAGGATAAAAAATTGAGGACATCATTACTATTTCTTCGATAGCCGTGTGCACGTGGAATATCCTTCAAAATCCACATGGTTGAAGAAATGGATGAATCAGCAAATCCAGGACCACTCTACACACTTGGAGCCAATTCCCTGACAGGATCTCAGTCCAGGGCAACCAAATTTGAATCACCCTGAAGATATGCAACCCTCATTGGAATCATATTTTCCTACTCACATGCCATTATCATGCATGAACCAATAGAGGGAAGATGGATTCGAAAATTCTATATAAACAAGCCATGGGAGAGCCAAAATATGAGACATTGTTATGCTGGCCAAATTGTTATCAGAGCGAACCACCATTCCATTGTTGAATCCAAAGAAAGTAAGAGCACTAGCATGTTGGCAATATTGCTTCTAAACAATCCATCATCTTAGTGAGAGAGGAGGAATCCACCATTGGAGAGTCTTGATACTTCTTTGAGATAGAGGATAAACTTGAAAAGAGATTGAGGAAAAGACCCCCCTTGATGAGAATTTTTGAGCGCCATAGCTCAAATAATTCTCTTCAAGTGCTTGTGATTCATTTATTGTACTCAACCTCTACTACAAACAATCAATAAAGGGAGCCTTTTCCATTATTTTGTTAACTTGTTTACTCCAATGAGCATTATTGATGGATTTACCTCTTTGTTTTAGTTTATGTTTATTTATGCATTGTTTCCACTATTTACAATGTTTTGTTTATCTAAGTCTTCCCACTAACAACACCAATTATACCTGTGATCCTTTGCAGGGAACAACCAACTATTAAGGAGGTGTCTTTTGGTACACCATTGCCACAAAAACACTACCACATGAATGGCGACCATATTGTTGTCTTTTCTTTAATCTAAAGGTTGTGTTTGTAGGACCTTCTCTTTGTATATCCACTCTACAAGGCACTTAACACCTATCTGGAATTTTTACAGGACCTCTAGGACCTATTCTGAGCCCATGGAATTGAGCTTTCATTTTATTTTCTCGCCTGTGTTGATTTTTGTCTGACAGATGTGCGCATGTTTCTGTGTGTGCCTAAACTCGTGTAGTAACCAGAAAGTAAAAAAGGGCCATGTATTTTCTCTTTTCTTAGGTGATTGATCTCCTTTAGTGAATTTCCTTCACCTCTGCATTTTATATTTTCTGTCTAGTATGCATGGTTGCTTTACTAACCTAAATTAGTGGAGAAATTAGAGTATTTTTTCATTTTTATTTTCAATATACACAATGCTTAATTAGATAGAAAGTAATTGGCCAAATTCCATATATGTTTTTCAAACTATTTTGCTAAAGTTTTCTGTAAATCACATAACTTAACTAGTAAAGCAGTAAGTGGCCCATCATCCAAAAATATTGCTACTAACCAAAGCAATAAATTTTTTCATTTTATGGGACTAGGGGAAATTGTTATTATAGAAAGTATGTAATCTTTGCTTCCCTTGCGTCTCTTGGACCAACCTGGGTTTGCATATGAAAACTTTCTTAAAGAATTTGAATTTCCATCTCCCTTGTTGAAATTCACATAGTTTAATAGGAGAAGAGTAAGTGGCCCATGACCCATAACATATTTATTTTTCAATACAAGGAACAATAAAAGCTTAGTGTAATTAGAATGATATTGTAAAGGATCATCACATATATGCATCTTACCACTTTTTCTATGATCAATGCTAGTATTTCGGTTCAGTCTTGTGTCGGGTTCTCTTTCCCACACAAACCAAATTTTTTAATATGTTAGTTTACCAAGTAATATATTTTATCTTATTTACAAAAAACAAATTGGGTTGAGTTACTAGTCCTAGAAACCTTGGTTGGATAAATTCTTTGATCCCTTGATCGGATGAGTTACTAGTCCTAGAGTCGGGTTGGAACAAATGCTCTAGAGCCCTGGATAGCTTGGGTAGAGACCAATCTGGTGATGTTTAGTGATCTCCAATCGTGAGGTGGAATCACTGGTTGAGGGTTGAGGTGGTTTGGCCTCTGGAAGCCCTAGTTTGGTTATGTTTTTCTTATTCCATGAGATCCCACATTCACACTTAGAATATGGTGTAAGGGTGATTGGCTAAAAGAAATATTTGGTTCAGCCCAATCTATGGTTAGGTGGTATGTGGAAGTCCCTGACTTGGTTGGATTTGCATATGTTAATAAGAGCTCTTTTCCTCTTGTATTGTCATGAGTAATTTCACTTGTTATTATGTGGGTTTGATGGATATTCTATTATTGTTATTATTTTGGTTATAGCTCATTATAAGCATGGTTTTATGATAGATTCTAGTTATGGATCTTATAAAATTTTGATTGGTAAATGAATGGTTATTAAATGCATTACCTAATATATTTTATGGTAGCTATTATGAGAGGGAATTAAAACTTCTTGATGATTCTCATATATATCAGAACCTTAGGTTCATATATGCATTAATGACCTATAGGTTACATGTTCTTAATGTGTTTGATGGAATTTCTGTCATGGTGCTTGGTTGGGTCAAGTTCTTGTCTAAGTTTTGTATTAGTGGCTTTGTCCTAATGTAATTTATCCTTTCTGAAAGTATCATTAAGTTCTAGGAAGTGGTTCGAAGTCAGGCCCAAAAAATGGTGGCTTAGATTTTGAGGTTGCAAGCTCAGAACTGGGAAATCTAAACTGCAGTCGCTGGGAAGCAAGGTCATCAAAGTGATTGGAGGGTTACAGTCACTATCTTGCATTGTCATCAAAGTGAATTTGGCTGTAGATCACAAAAAAAAAAAGTTAACTCAAGGTTTGGGCACCTGGAGTGGTTGTTTATCTCCTGAAGGTCCTGTAGCACCTAAGGGAAGTCAGTAAGTTTCTAGTTGTCGGCCCCACTTTCTTAATTGTATCTAGGAGGTCGAGTCATAGTAATTATTTGTCACATGTTTACCCAAGTGGACCAGTAAACTTGGGTAAATGTGGGAGGAGGGTGTTACAGAATGGTATCAAAGATCCCAGGTTCAACACTTGGACTTGATGGGTGGAATGTGTTTATCATTCATGCATGTTAGTTGCCTATGTGTTATGCATGAATTGTGATGGTCATTGGTGTGGTCTTATGTCATCATGATGTTGTTGGTAGGGTATGATGCTAATATGTTGACCGAGATGGAGCAGGAGATGCAAATCATAAAAGCAAGGTTGCAACACTAGACCTCAGGGTAAGCGCAGATCGTAATACATGTTTATATGTTGGGTATGAATGTACATTGTTTAATGATTGTTATATGGATTATTTTATGTACATTCCTATCATTCTATTGTTATTGTGGTTACATGCATGATATATTCTAGTTGATTAGTGCGGCCATGTATGTGTGTGTTAGTTAGTCATCATGATAGTAACTTGTTGTTATATGCACTGTGGTCCTATGCATGATGATAATGGTCACTGTATTTAAGATCTTGATGAATATGTATCATGTTAATCTGGATTGTCCTATGCATATGGTTATGATATTCAAGTATGAATCGATATAGTTGTGATATTGTGTTGTACTAATCTTGATTGACTTGTGCAGATTTGATAGCCTCCCCTCAGATACATTGAGGTATGAGTTTAGTTATGTCGTCTATCTAGTTTATCTAACATGGTATGTTTATAGATTTTCTAAATGTTTGATTAATTTTATGATGTGAGTATGTGTGTCTATAATATTGCATGAATGAATGATCTTGTTTTAAGATCATTGTACTAATATGATATGTGTTGAGACAACGAATATGTACTTGAGTGAAAGTAGGTTCTAGTTGTAGTATTATGACGAATGACTTTGAGTATATTATGACATGTTTTTTAGTCTTCGTAAAGGTTGATTTCAAATTAATAGATAGGATGTCTTGATCTTTGGAAAATGCAATTGACATGCATGAATAGTTGCAAGGCAACATGCTTGGTATTAGCATGACAAGGTAATATTTGATTTGTTTATATAACTAATAGCTGGGTGATGTGACAAAACATAATAAGACTCAATTATAACAAGGTAAAAGGTAAAATAAAGGAATTGGGTTAGAATTCCTTTGGCTATGTTTGGAAACCACAATTCTAAATGAATGAGTGCTTTGCATGAAATAAGAAATATTCTTAACCTTGATTTTGTCTAACATTATGTGGATATGTGTTATATTCATGAAAATGTATTTGACAAGTATAACAGTTGGTTTCTAGTTATAGGTAGATTTGTCAAGGATATGGATTCCCTGGAGAGATGATATATGTATGTGTTCAGTTACAAGGAACATGCTTGGCACAAGAAGATAAGGTGACCGCTATATTGTTATGTTTATTTATGCACTAGTAATTATGTGTTTATGGTAGTATGATGCAGGGGATTTCATGGAAAAATATATTTCCATGAAATCTTGAAGAAGGCTTGGGTTGAGATTTCGCTTGGAAGCAATAGGAACCCATGGGGTTAAGTCATGGTGTTTGTTGCTAGTATTTTTCTTTCAGTCTTTTGTGATTTTCTTATGCTTGATTTGTAGTTTTGTTTGTGTCTGGTGCATGTCCATGCCACTTTGTTTTTGTTGTTGTATTGTTGTTGGTTTTCCATGGTTTTCTTCTTGTTTGTTTCTTGTTCTTGCCTTTGTTTTGAGGGTCTTGGGAATTCGTTGGAGAAGAGGAAAGTTAATGGAGCTCGAGGAATGTTGAATGAAATTTGACAGATAATGTAAGGCATATATGAAGCTGATGCATGTATAAGGGTAGCTGAAGGTGAGAATATGATAGTCAATTGGATTGATTGGGTCCATTGGGGTAAATGGAT
Source organism: Pinus taeda (assembly GCA_000404065.3). Classification (NCBI taxonomy): domain Eukaryota; kingdom Viridiplantae; phylum Streptophyta; class Pinopsida; order Pinales; family Pinaceae; genus Pinus; species Pinus taeda. The sequence continues at coordinate 95,449 of APFE031032311.1, read as the reverse complement.
GGTGGCAAGACGATTATGAGAAAGGTAACAGGATAGGTAAGGTATATAGATTTGAGGTGTTAGATGTCTTGGCTATGTTGGGAATTGTTGTTCTCAATTCTGTGCATGTTATGCACAAATAAAGGAAGCTCTCTTAACCTTGACCTTATGATATCTAGTAATTATGTTGTGATCATGATTATGTTGGTTTCTATATATGTGTACATATATGTATGTATGTCATTGTCTGAAAATGACATTAGATATCATGATTGTTTTATGCTAATGTTCATATGTATGTATGTATGTATGTATGTCGTTGTTTGACATAGTTGTTAGGGATCATGCCTGTGGAGGAATGATTTCTTATGCAGGTGAATGACACGAAGAGGTTTATGGATATGGGGAATCAAGCGGGAAGGATAGCCCTGACAAATCTATGAGGTTCGTATCATATGGATATGGTTTGATATTATTTGCTTGTTGTTATGAAACTAGCTCAAGAAAAGATAGAAAAGATAGATCAACGCCTTATAATTCAGCCTCTTCGAGGGGGCAACCTCCTTTACATTACATAAATGAACAATTCTTCAATCATTCAAATGAAAAAACCTCCTTTCTATATATAGGAGTCTAAGGAGTCACAATATAATCTAGCCGACCTAACAATAATA